>MU404243.1:0-38881 GCA_022695795.1 Biscogniauxia marginata
GTTTCCCAATGTTTTTGTTTTCCCCCCAAACGTTGGGTTTGGGGTTTTTTTTGCCCCAACCGCTTTAAAATTTGGGGTAAATGTTTAAACCGGTCCCCCCACCCCCCCCCCCCCCCCCCAAAAAAAAAAAAAAAAGCGTCAGCCTTCTGTCTATTGATCATGTTTCACACGTTCAACCTATGACCTAGTACCGGGTCCGCGACTCGACATAGCCTTGTCGCAAGGGCTGAAACTAAATTGATGGCCTTGAGAGAGAGAGAGAGGGAGAGAGAGGGAAAGGAAACCAAAACCGGGGGCGATCGATGGGGCTACTTTTTAGAATTAGTGATCCATCCTACCGAGCTCCTCTCCTCTCCTCTCCCCTATATCTCACTGCTTTTCGGTGGAATCATACTGGTAGGTCTGAATAAATAAACGGGTGGTGGATGCTATCACCCACCCGGGGGCATGGGGGACCAATACCGATTACGTCCTTATCTCCCTTTCCTACGGGGTGAAATACACTATCCTCCGTTTTGTTACCCCCTCACCCCTTCCACCCTTCTCCCAAGTTTTTAGCACTTGATTATTATTTTCTTTGTATGGTTATTATTGCTATCTCTATAGCTTTGTTGTTATTGTTTCTGCGCGGGCGGCTCTGCGCTTGGCGGTTAGGCGGTATATATATATAAGGGGGATGGGGTTTGGGGGGTTTTTTTTCTCCCCGCCTCCACGTGCCATTTTGTCCGCGATGGGGTTGGGGTTGGGCGGAGGGGGTGGCAAGTTACAGCAGCTAAGTTTAGGTTTTGTTTTGTTTGAAAAATATTTTTTAAGCTTACTTACTCCTTGGGAATTAAGACTTGGTGAGATTGTATCTACGTAGGGCTAAAACTTGAAAACGGATGCGACGAAGGGTCGATTCGATGGTTGTTGGAGGTGAGATGCCTCACCCCCCTCTTCCCCCCTTTTTATCGGTCCCCCTTTTTGAAAAATAAAAAATTTGAAGAGGGAGGAAGGAAGGAAGGAAGGAAGGAAAAGAAGGCGCAGTGAGTGTTAGTATAGGGGCTAAATATGGGATTTGATGATGGTGATTATCGTGATGTATATGTGTGTATGTGAAGATGAAGATGTTGGGTGAGTAAAGGGGGAGGGGAGGAATACGCAGATCGATTGATCACCATCATCAGTCGTCGAGATGGCGCGGATAGCTATTGATTGTATGTTTGGCATCTCTTTCTCTTCCTTCTATTCGAACGGTGAACAAAACAACCCTTCATTCCCCTTGCTCGCCGCCGTCGCACTGCTGGTGCTGCTGCTACCGCTGTAGCTCGGGGAGGTGACTCGGCATGCATACGTGCTGTGAATCAGATCATTTTCTTATTTTCTGTTATATACACATATTCCTGGTTGGTCATAGATAACAACAAAATTTGCCCAAACTATATTCTGATAGTGTATAGGTAGATGGTTGAGGTAATACGTAGGTGAGCATGTAAGTGTTGTTGTACCTGATGTGTAAAGCGGGAGGTGAGGGGAGGGGAAATCTCATCATTCATTCCCAATTATATTAACTACCAACCTAATCTAGTATAAGTAATAGTACCTATCTAGGTGCACATATGGTTATATATTGTGATGGATACAAATTCTTAGTAAATACTTGTCAATGTGCTGGGCCGTTACACCAGGGAGAAAATGGGGATTCAGATTCACGTCGAAAACTCGATGTCATTAGTTTGGGTGTGTTTTTCTTTCTTGCAAGACGTATATCTAGACAAGATACATGGTAATTAGTTACCTAAGGTATATGATCGGCGAGACTTAGCTCAGGCAGGTAGGTGTATACGTGTCTAATTTGGCTGATATCAAAGAGGAAGATATATATATACATATGTACCAACCAGTCATGACCTCACCGGCTAGCTCACTTGACCACGACTCGAGACTATAGTTAATTTAGTTTAAATCCATATCTTCTTTTATCTATCATATTTAGCGAGAAAAAAAACCAGGAATAATTTATACGTAAATACGTAAATAATAAATACTTAATTTACCTTCTTTTTTTATAACTTAAAATTACGTCGTTTATAAAATGATAAATAAAAAAAACTATATAATTAAATTAAATATAATAAAAAATATAAATAAATTAAAACCTTTTTTATTATATATTTATATAAATTAATTAAATATTTTTATAATTTATTTAATATTAATTTAATTAATATATTTATTTATCTCTTTTCCTTTTTCGAGATGGAAAATAATTAATTTAATTTAAAAGCGAGAAAAAAAAGAAATAAAAAAGAACAAATAATAAATAGAAGGAAAAGGACTAGGTATTTCACAAAAGAAGAGAACAAGTCATAATATATATAGTCGGGCAAATCCAACCTCGACCTCTTTTACGTCAACCAGAACTAGAACTAGAACTAAGATTAGAACTAAGATTAGAACTGGAACTAGAACCAGCACCAGGAACTCCCCCTCCCCCCCCCCCCCCCCCCCTTTACTCGTCCATCCCCCCGGAAACCCCCCAACATCAACCAAAAACCAAGCATTCAGCTAGGTCAGATTATCTAGACACCCTAGATACCCGAATTCTAAACAATTCTGGCGCCATTTACTGCGAAAGCATGAACACGAGAGAAGCACATACAGCTAGGTTACATATCCGATCGTCCGCCGATCGATCAACCCAAAGCCCATATCATTTGTGTCTTAATCGCGTCATCAAAAAGGCGTTTTATTTACTTCCGTTGTTTATTTATTTTCATTTTCTCGACTTTTTAGGCTACCAGCAACATCGCCTGTTTCCCACTACCTAAAACCCCCCCTTCCTCCCTTATACCTTTGTCAGTCCCCAGCTTCTCTCTCCCGTCAATCACTCACTCATCTGTCATTCCTGAATGGTAACAACGATAAAAAAAAACCGAAACCAAAAAACAAGGAAAAAAAAGAAAAGAACCTCAATCTTGTGAAACTTTACTTCGTATCTTCTTGTTCGTCACACTACCCTTTCCCCTGCCGCTGCCCTGTCTGCCTATCTGCCTAATACTCCCCCTCAACTCTAGCAAGTCTCAGGTCCCCTAGCAGCACGAGTTGTCCGAATGAATATATTAAAAAAAAAAAACCCCCCAGACCTGTTTTTCATCGTCTGCTTTTGCTGTCTTCTCCACGCCTCGCTCCTTTCCATACTTCCATCATGGATCAATCTCTTTTATCGAGTTCAGGAGAGAAAAGAAACGAAAAAGGATGCAAAGCCTGCCCTGCTTGATTCCGATGTGTTATTGTACAATTATAATCCAAGACAGAATATCTTTTCTGCTTTTCTCTTTTTTTTATCTGTAGGGTTTGGATTGACCTCAACTTCCGGCGTGTTCTGCATCTAAAACTCGTGCGTCAAATGCCAGGGCAAAAGTAGAAAGTCTCCTCTATGATGCGGGGTGCGCCTTGATTGAAGGCTATTAAGAACTGGAAACAATGAGAGTCTCGAAACTCCAGCATGCAAGTGCAACAAATCCGCTCACGCCTGACTGTGTTATTCAACTGAAAAGAACTGGGTGATGTGGGTTATGGCGAGAGGTTCATTTAGTCTCCCTTAGGAGACGAAGGGGAGCTGTAAATCTGGTAAGCATCACTTCAGACCGGAAATAGGGGATTGGAGTTCATACAACTTTGGGCTAGTGCTACCACCAGGACCAGGAGTCTTAGGAGACCAATTAGGAGACTATAAATAATTGTTAGTGGCGAATCCAAGAGTATGTTCAGAACGAATGACTTACTGCTGGTGAGTATTGGGGACTCGTAGGCGACTGCTGTGCTCCCGTAGGCTTGTAGCTGGGACTCGTTGGTGAGTACGCAGCGGGTGATGTTGGCGAGTACGTAGGCGACACAGGCGAATACGAAGGGGATGTAGCACCTGCGTGGAGTGTGGGAGACGTCGGGCTGTATGTAGGACTAGTCGGAGAATAGTTTGGTGATGCCGGAGAGTTGAAAGACGGCGACGTCGGTGAGTAATGCCGGGGTGACGAGGGTGAAGTGGGCGAATAACTTGGCGACGTCGGACTGTAGTTGGGACTGGCAGGACTCGTCGCCCGGAAGCTTGGTGAGCTCGGGGAGAAAGAGGGAGAAGCTGGGCTGAATCGTGGAGAACTTTCATAGCGACCTCCCATCGCTGGCGAAGCAGGCGAGTAGGCACCACTCGGAGAACTTGGTGAATAGCCTCCGGCACCGTAACTGCTGAAAGGCGAACTGGGAGAGGCACCACCCGAAAACGGACTGGTAGCTCCTGGGCTTCGTCCACCGTAAGGACTGGCACCTCCGAAGGCACCACCGTATTCTGTACCAAAACCTGTGGGGGTATCCGAGCCTGCCCCAACAATCGGAGAGAAGTTACCCATTCCCATGGACGGCGAGGCCAGAGACATTCCATAGCCAGAATCAGCCATCGGTGAACCAGTATCGTATGGCGTCGCAGCACCATCTACCTGGCTTCCCTTGATTGTCATGCCGGGCATGAGTCCCATTCTCGAATTATCGGAAATGACGGTGTCGAGCATCTTGGGGTCCAGGAAGACCTGGAAATGCCCTGTGCCCATCGGAGCAAGCTGACCTAACATGACGTTCTCGGAAATACCTCTGCAATCGTCTAGCTCACCAATCGCGGCAGCTTCCAGAAGAATTTCGACGGTCTCCTCAAACGAACATCTCATCAACGCACCAGTGTCCGCCCGGTTGATACCATGACGTGTAACCGCAGCGATGCTGCCTCTGTATGTCATAACATCGACGAGAAGAGCAAGATGACGCTCGTTCACGTACGAACCGTCAAATGCCAAGACTCGTCTCAGCTCATTCAATAGGGCCCCTCGGGCAGCCTCGATACCGAAGACCTCAACGGTCTGCCACAGATCGTTTGTAATGGTGCGCCTTGCGTCTACACCAGGTACTGAAAGCACTTGCCGAAGGGCTGTACCTTGTGTGTCAAGATACCATTCGTCACAAAGGGGATTTCCCTTCTGCTGGATCATGGCGCCGGATTTGTCGATAGCAATCTTGTTTCCAACGTTCAAGAAAGCTCGTTCAATACCCTTGACACCACGGAGGGTCAGGTTTTCAAGGAGATGATCAGCCAGTCGCTTGAGCATGACATCGTCTTCGATCGTCTTTTCCGAATCGTCCTTATCTTCCGGCATCGGACGGATACGAATGACTTGTTCAGGCGAGTTGTTATCGCTATAAACGATAGCTAGATCACTAGAATAGTCCTCTTTGAGGCGAATCGCCACATCCTCGATTGTAAGACCTTTGTCAAGCATCTTCTGTCGATCAAGAACGAAACGAAGTAACCATCGGGATTGTCTCTCAACTGGTGCATGGCTATCATCGGGAAGGAGGAAGTAAGATTCGACAAAATCGAGATCGTTTGCGATGGTAGTCGATTCGATGACGGGATCGTAGTATACTTCGACAACTGCAGTGACAGAACGTAGATTGGTGTGTTCGACCGCACTTCGCAGCTTCTTGGCATTCTCTTGAGTGCCACCGCCACCCTCGAGGTACACCATCATTGACGGGGTCTTAATGTTGCTCGCGACATTGAGAATCTCCTTGAGACGCGGAACACCAAGTGTAACGTTCTTTGACGAGATGCCAGTGAAGTGGAAGGTGTTTAGGGTCATCTGCGTCGCAGGCTCACCAATTGACTGTGCAGCCAAAACACCAACCATCTCACCGGGGTTCACCATCGACCTCTGCCATCTACTAGCCAGTTCTCCGATCACGCATTCGAAAGCCATCTTGTTTAGACGATGGAAGACAGCGAGACGCTTGAAGGACAATCGCGAACGAAGAAGGGCCTTGAAAAGCAGGGATGCGCTCTCATCGGCCTCCTTCGATACCGGATCGGAACCAGGAACGACGACCATTTCCTCCAGAAGTTTCTTCACAACGGGGATGACATCTCGAGGTCTGAGGTCACTCCGCTTAGCATCATCGACTTGGAGTTGCCTCTTGGACGTCTCAATGATCCGACCAATATTGAGAGGAAGCTGGAATGCTGTCTCGAGCTTTTCGGATCGTACTTTCAAGCCTCGCAGGAATTCTCGGTCCTTGATGAGGGCCTCGTATTCAGAGTCGAGTAGCTCCTGGGTCTGTGGGTCACCAGCAATATCTTGAGCATATTCAAGAGCATCGAGGGCCGCGGGACGCAGTTCCTCCATAACATCAAGATGATATCGATCTTTGAAATCGGCATCTCTCAAAACCCAATGATCCATGGGCTGTTTTTCAATCTGCATACCATCTAATCCGTCCTCACCATAGATGAATTGGATAATATCACCAAGTGAGTTGCGGACGGTACCATCATACCTAGCGCTAACATCTTCGAGCGCCTTCACAAGACGACGCTGAATGTAACCCGTCTCAGCAGTTTTTACAGCAGTATCAATGAGACCTTCACGACCAGCCATAGCGTGGAAGTAGAATTCGGATGGGGTCAAGCCTCGCAGGTAAGAATTCTCGACAAAACCTCGTGCCTCAGGAGAGTAATCATCCTTGGTGAAATGAGGTAAAGTACGGTACTTGAAGCCGAAGGGAATACGCTTTCCCTCGACAATCTGTTGGCCGACAAGGGCAGTCATCTGAGAGATATTGATAGATGATCCCTTGGATCCAGATCGAGCCATGACTACAGCGTTGTTGCTGTCCTTGAGACTGTTCTCTGTTGTCGTACCGGCCTTGTCACGAGCGGAATTCAGGGCCTTAGAGACCTTACTCTCAAAGGTTTCTCTGATGTTCATACCCGGAAGTGGCTCGAGTTCGTTTGCGGTAGCTTGGGCGGTCAATGCAGCGACAATCTCCTTCTGCTCATCGATATGAACCTGCACCTTTTCAATCGTAGCTTTATCCGGAATAGTGTCACCAATGCCTATGCTGTGTCCATTGTGTAAGAGCCAATAGTTGACGACGCGCTGGCACCCATTAAGAAAAGCCATCGCGCCGGCAGGGCCAAACTCGTTGTAACAAAGGTGAACAATACCTCCACCAGCAGCACCGACGTTCTTCTTGGTGAGCAGACCGAAGAGAACCTGACCAGATTGAACAAGTAGTCCCTCGTCCCTAGCTGGGAACCACGGTTGCTTCTCAGGCTTCGTGTAGAGACTGATCTGTTGAGGAATGATCATGCTCACAATCTGCTTTCCAGTCCAAAGAGGCTGGGGCTTTAGAATTGAAGGTTGGGGGATTATACCATCCCAGTCCGGAACCCAGAGCATGATATTCATGACCTGCTCTTTAGTTATGAAGACGTCGCGACGGCACATCTTATAGACACCAGCTAGAGTGTCTTGGACGATACCCATCAACGGACCGTTTCGTTGCGGTGAGACAATGTTGAGGGGAACCATGCACAATTCTTTGATCTCAGCTCGGGTCTCCTCGGTTTGGGGGACGTGAAGATTCATCTCGTCACCATCGAAATCTGCATTATAAGGTGATGTGACAGACAGATTGAGTCGGAAAGTAGAGTAAGGCATGACTTTGACACGGTGACCCATCATAGACTCTTTGTGCAAAGACGGCTGACGGTTGAAGATGATGTAGTCGCCATCCTGAAGGTGACGCTCGACCTTCCAGCCATACTCGAGAGAGATCTGACCCGCACGCTTGTGATGCCGAAGATCAATTCTAGTTCCATCGGAACGAATGACATATTTAGCACCCGGATGCTCATTCGGGCCATTCTGCACGAGCTTGTGAAGACGAGAAATATTGTACGGCGTAACCATCTCAGGGTACGTCAATATTCTCGCAATACTTCGGGGAACACCAACTTCATCGAGGGAAATGTTGGCATCTCCAGTAATGACAGTACGAGCGGAAAAGTCAACACGTTTGCCCATCAAGTTTCCACGAAGTCGGCCCTCCTTGCCCTTTAGACGTGCTCGAATCGATTTGACTGGCCGACCGCTCTTTTGTAGAGCTTGGGGCTGCCCGGCAATGTCGTTATCCATCAAGGTAGCGACATGATACTGGAGGAGTTGCTCGAATTCAGAAGCAATGTGAGCAGGGGAGCCCTCCTGGATGGCTTGACGGACGTTGATGTTGGCACGAATGACATCACCAAGCTTGTATGTCAAGTCATCTTCGTTTCTTAAACCCTGGCCAGTGCCATCCATAGAAATACTCGGACGAACAGGAGGAGGAGGAACGGGGAGAACTGTGATGATCATCCATTCAGGTCGAGCATAGTCCTTATTCAAACCCATGTCGCGTAGATCATGGTCCGAAATGTGCTTTAGAATGTTCAGCGCCATTTCTGGCGTGATCACTCGCGTTTCCTTGTTCTTGCCGTTATTTTCATCAGTCGTAACAGACGTAGCCGTAAGCTTCAGTGCGGTGAGCCGGACTTGAGGCTGAGAGTTGCCACAACCGCCGTGGCCAAACTTCTTTGGCTTGCTGCCAGGTTCATATTCCTTGTCTTCGTCCTTGGGGATCTCGTTGCTGCACATCTTCTTTTGCTTGCAGCAGGCCCAAACCCTCTGAAAGCGAGTCTTGGGGTCGCGGGTACCAACCGCCTCTGCGAATTCTGGGTTTTCCTAGAGCGCTCTACATTAGCATCAATAAGATCTGAGATAGTCAGGAGCCAAGAGCAGGAAACTGACTCTATCATCCAGGACTTTACTACAATTATGGCAGACGATCTCGAGGATCTTCTTGACCTTCTTGATAAAGCCGGGGTGAAAGACAGGCTTTGCAAGCTCAATGTGACCAAAGTGGCCAGGGCATTCCGACATATTCTCTAGACAGGTGGCGCATTTGAATTGGCGGTCGACGGAGCCGAGACGAGGATCATTCAGACCATTCTGGCGCGGTTTGGTTCGTGTCTCATCCATAGTCTCGGGATACATGATGTGTGCCGAACTCATGTTCTTGATCTCCTCGGGCGAGAGGAGGCCGAACTGGATCTCCTCCACCGTCTTGAGCGGCGCATCGGAATGCGGAAAGTGCAGGTTGGCCATCTTTGCGGTCGATTGAGGCGGTGGGTGGGTCGGGCAGAGGTGAGGACAAGGTGAGAATTTTCGGAGGTCGAAACTTCGTGACTCGTGTCTCGTAGGCGCGGAGAAAAGGTGTTGTACCGGACTGAGGAGATGATTATATATGGCAACAAGTGCGCGCGAGGATGGAAATGACCGTTGTGGTCGGACAGGTTGATGGTCCTGGTACTGGTACTGGAGGCAACGCCACCCAGGCCAAAGGCCTGAGGATGGAGATCAGATTTTCTCCGAGCGCGCAGGTGAGATTCGCGGTCGCTTGGACGAGATTCACGCTATACACAGTTTAGCAGGATGTCGGACACTCGCAGAGGGCAGTCTGACGCGGATTCCGACGCGCGTTGTGATGTTTCGTCAATGGTGAAGGTAGTTGTTGTGGTGAAGAATTGCATTTGCTGGAAGGGGAGGGCGAGCCACCAAGAAATGAGGCAGAAGCCGCCACAAAGTGCGCTAGTCCTAATTCGGGACCCAGATTCTCAGGAAATTATTTTTTCCAGGCGGCTCAAAGCAAGTACCTTGGTACATTGCCAACTGGCAGACTGCAGGTGGAGCTGGATTTTTATTGGCTTAAAGAGTACGTACCGTAGATGACCCACTTAAAGGTACATACCATTCCCTATTTTATATAAGATCAGACGACAACCTTACCTCACTGTCCAATGAGTTAAACGGCGTACATTTATTCCGCACACCACATTCCTCCAGCTCGATGGAACTGCTTCAACGCGTAGGAAATTGTTTTGCGCGGCACTCTTCAATAAAGGGAAAATCTGTCGAATCTTGTCCAATCACCTAAGGTAGTGTAGGTACAGTTAAGAACTATCTATATCTAGAATTTTTAGAGTTCCTGTGGGTCCTTTAAATCTATTGTTTGCCATGGAGTACAATAACGTGTATAATGTAGGTACCTACCTAATTGTACTGCCATAAATACAATAAGATTCCCTGCACGATGCATAAAGGTAGTCTTAGTTGCGGACGCTTATCTTTAGCGCCTAATGCGGGCGCGAGGCTCCTTACATACAATTCACTAGTACCTTATGTGATAGGTACGTAGACTGTGTGTAACTACATAAGGTAGTATGTATTCCGTACTCCTACCTCTTCCTCCCCCTCGTGTTCCTCGCAGGAGCCTTCTTGGCCGCCGCGACTTTGTCCTCGTCGACGGCTTCGCCCTCCTGCGCCTCGCCCAGGCTCCGCCGCCGTACCGTGCCCGTCGACACGGCGACGAATTCCTCCTCGCTGTCGCTCTCGCCCAGGTTGAACAGCACCGGCATCCGGAACCCCGTGCCCTCGGGGTCCTCGTCGTACGCCTTGCTCAGGTCTAGGGTGAGGACGTCGATGTCCTCGTCCTCCAAGTCTAGCCTCCGCTTGTTGATCTCTTCCTGCGGATGGATGTCAAACTCGTCTTCCCTCTCGATGTACTCCACATTCTCCTCCACCTCCACAAAGTCGGGAGCCAATGCCGACCAGCGTTGCGGGCTCGTCACGGACCAGATATATATCCGGCCGGTCTCGAGCCCACAGGCAGCCAGCATTGCCCTGTGCGGATGCCACTCGATCACACCTTGCTCCTCCTTCGGGCCCTCCAACATTCTGACCAGACTTCCATGATTCCGCTCCCATATATACAACTCGTGGTTATTGTAGGTGGATGCTGCTACATATTCCCCCGTAGCGCTGAACGTGACATGGTTCCAGGAGAGCCTATTTACCACGTCCTGGAATTTGTGTTCTAGGGGCATCTGGATCGTGTCGGGGTCGAGATTTTCGGCCGATAAGTTCGGCACGTGGAATGTTCTGATAATGCGGTCCTGTGAATTGACCAGTAGCTCCCTGCCCGACCCAGTCAACCGTAGTGTAGTCACTACAGAACTGCATATCTTCTCTGACCATATGATCTCGCGCGTAGTCGCGTCTATGATGTTGATCCGGCCCTTGTTCGTGCCAGCCAGTATGTGATCTCCCGCGACCGTCCATACCGTCGCAGTCGTCATCTGCTTAGCGTCCTCCTTCGCCTGCTTCTCTTTCGTCGCTGCGTCGGCATCGGCATTCGTCCGTTTCGGAGCTGAAGGCAGGGTGTGCTGGATGTCGACCGAACCGGCCATGTCGACAAGTGAGGGGGCCCCGTCGAAGATGGAGGCAACGAACAGGTGGCTAATCGCCGGTAGTCAGTGGCCCTGCATGATAAAAACAGCAATAAAGCCAGGCGTAGGGTGTAGTATAGACCTACTGGTTCCAGGGATGCAGATCGGCCGTGTATATCGGGGCCGTAAAGCGAACTTCTCGGTATCTTGTCCCGTCCAGAAGATCCCAAAGGACGGCCCTCCAGCCTTGACAAGCGGACAGAAGGTACCGACCACATCTCGACCAGCTCAGCGAAGTGATAGCCGCCCTATGACCTCTCAGCTTCCTGGCGACTCCCATGGTCTCCAGGTCCCAGACGACAACGGTGCCGTCGACGCGCCCCGACGCGAGGTGGTCGCCCTTGCGGTTGAAGCGCAGGCATGTCGTGTGGCCGGATCGGATAGTGTTGGTGATGTTCTCCGGGTAGTCCTGGAGCAGGTAATCGTCGGAGAGTAGCAGGTTCATGTTGGCGCGATCATGTTCGTCTATGTGTATCGTGGGGAGGAATAGCTTTTTGTGATGTATAAGGTAAGGGAGCTACCTACCTACCTAAGGTACCTAGGTACTGTTATTTTTTCTGGTTGGGGAAAGTCGGGGTCACCTTTGCATGTGTCATGCCTGCCCGTCGTATTCTGTAGCCTTGCAGCACTGGTGTTCAGAGCTTCAGGGATTTTGGTAGCAGAAGTGGGGCACCGTGTGGCTTCACTGTCGATCCTCCACACCACGAAAACTTAAGAGATGCGCTAGTTTAGGTATTTGTGTACCTAGAGGTGCACCGATCGGTCCAAGTTACGAAATCACGAATTCATTTCTCCGTGCCTTAGGTACATAACTGCACAATCATTAGCTGTGGCTTTAAACGTTTGCCAACCAAGCATTCCATCCAAAAAGCCCATGGCTAACTCACGGTTGGTAGTTGTCCGTCTTTGGAAACCGGTTATATGTCTGTATGAGTGTGACTAACAGCGCATTCATCGTCGCAGGTTCGAATACGTAAAGCAATTTGAGCAGCCTGACCTGCTTCTGCCAAATACATGGATAGTCGTTAGGATAGACGGTCGCGGGTTTACCAAGTAATTATAGATATTGAAATACACCAACTAACTGTAACTTGTATAGACTCGTTCATACTAACCGCCACCTGTCTAGGCTATGCGCCAAGTACAACTTTGAGAAGCCTAATGACCGCAGGGCTTTAGACCTCATGAATGCTGCTGCGAAGACAGTAGTCAGCGAATTACCAGAAATTACCATCGCCTACGGAGTGAGCGATGAATACAGGTAGACCTTGTTAGACCATGGCTATGTGGCCCTAGACTGATTTGTGCCAGTTTTGTTTTCCACAAAACATGCTCATTGTTCGAGAGAAGATCGAGGTAAGATTGACGAGTAATAGACACCCTAATAGTACGTTCTTACATTACAGCGTAGTAAATTGGTTTCGACAATTGTGTCAACATTTACGGCTTACTATGTCCATCTATGGCCTTCCTACTTCCCGGATACACCACTATCCCCTCCTCTTCCCAGCTTTGATGGGAGGGCTGTGTGCTACCCCAGCGTACAGAACCTTCGAGATTACATGAGCTGGCGACAGGTTGATTGTATGTAGTAATTCCTCTTCGACATTGGCTGGATATGCTGACGGGCGATAGGCCATATCAACAACCTATATAACACCACATTTTGGTCATTAATCCACCGTGGAGGTATGGATGGGAAGGAAGCCGAAAAGTTCCTTGCGGTAAATAAAATCCCGTCCGCCGGGCGGATAACCGGACGAACAGCTGGCGCTGACTGAAGTCTAGGGAAGCCTTGCGGCGGATAAGAACGAGATCCTCTTCTCGAAGTTCAATATTAACTATAACAACGACCTTGATATATTCAAGAAGGGAAGTGTAGTCTTTCGAGACGTAGGTCATCCTCGGCCAAGTTAATTCTTCCACGTGTTAATGAAAGCTAGTATGAGCTCGTTGAACCCGGGAGCCACGACGTAGCGAAGGCAGCGGACGATGTATCGGAACCTCCCCAGCAATCTAAGACGCAGGCGGAGAATGAGAAGAAACGGCGGGCCAAGGCCTGTGTAGTGGTGGTTCATTTAGATATCATCAAGGACGAGTTTTGGGACAGGCGGCCCTGGTTGTTGTCGAACAAGCCAGGTAAGATCCCAAAACAGACGTAATAAGTTCGTGATACCCAACCCTTATCCTCCAAAAGAGCCGAGGCATGCCACCCAGAGCGGTAGTAACCGCAAACTGAATATTCAAACCCTTCAAGGTGACTAATGAGTCGTAAGCTCCCTTGATGATAGGGTTCCAATCCCGGCGAAAAGCTTGGAAGTAACTTTCCAATAGCTTCTTAGAAGTATCATGGGGCGTGATGCACTTGATTTCAGCCATTGGGAGCTTTACGTCTTCTTTTCTCCGCTTTCCGCCTGCGTCTCGCATCTCTCCTAGCCCGGCGTTCTTCCTTGGTCTCCATCTCCTTCGCGGCTCTCTTACCAGCCTTCTTCGCCTTCTTTTCTTCAGCCTTTAATGCAGCACGCTCTTCTGCCTCCTTCCGTGATTGCTTCTCTGCTTTCCTCAGACTCTTCGCCTCCCTCCTCGCCCTTCGCTCTTCCTTGGTCTCGCTCTCCTTCTTGCTCTCCTTATTGGTCTCTTCCCCACCGCTGGTCGAAGAAGCAGTAGTAGCCATCGGCGTCCCAGCGCCGCTATCGGGTGGCGTTAGCAGGGCGGCCTGGGGATCGTCCACGGTGCCCTCCATGACACCGCCCTTAACGAAGGATGCGTATAGCCCCCTAATCCCGGTGTATCTTGAGGCGGCCCTAGTTGCGGCGATCTTCTCGAGCGCGCCGCCCTTGAGGGTCTGCTTCATGGTACCGGTTCGGGTATCGATGCCCTTGAGGGCCTGATCGAAGGCGTTCAGCCACCAGGCGTCGGCCTGCTGCTCCTTCTTACTTCCTAGGCCGCGGCCATCCTCGTTCCGCTTGATCAAGAGGTGGTGCGTCAGCCCCTGACTGTCGTTGGTCGGATGCAACGAGTGACCTGTCCCCCGCCATCCTTGGGACGTGAGGATGGCGTGCGCGTTCATTTTCGGTAGCCGAGTGTACACTCAGCGAGAGGAAAGAACAGAGGGAAGAACAGAGGGAGGAGGTTTGCGACAATAAGCAATTGTGCAGCAAGGTTAAGTAGAAAAAGCAGATCAAATCGTTATGGAAGGGGAAAAAGAGGAAGGGAAAAAAAAGCCGATAAACTCAGTGGGTCTAGAGATTTCTATCGTAGAATTATGATTGGCTAGGTACTTTCTTTCCCAGCTCATAACTGAAACTTTAATGGAACCTTACCTAAGTGTTCCTATGCTTGACCCCACCTGTAGGGCTGATTAACGTAACACAAGACCCCTCTAGCATAAGGTTAATGCCCCACTAACCCCCAGAGCGCGTCAGACTGCGCGTCAAACCTCAACCTCGACAACGACATCTAAAGTCTTAGTAGCTTGCTGCTCATATATATTTCTTTACACGCCTTCGCCCCGTTCCTGGTCGCCTCCGCCAGTTCTAGCTGGAGAGGCAAATTCTTGGTTCGAGCAAAAAAATAGTAATTCTACGCCTCCGAACAAAAAGCATCTAAAGCCTCCAAGCACAAACGCGGGAACCATGCTCCGCCGACCCCCCACGACTCTCACCCTCACGGCCGAAGACGTAGCCGCCTACGAGGACCGACGGTACGCGCTGCAGGCGCAGTCCCTGTCTCAGGCGCAACCGCAATCGCAACCGCAGAGCGAATCCTTCTCCCACCCGCACCACCACAACCAACCCGCGCAGTTCTACCGCAACCCCGCGTCCCACCAGCACCAACAGCAAACCGCAATGGACACGTCATCATCCTCCGACAGCCGCAACAGCAGCGCTGACGAGGCTATGGAAGACGTCTCCGCCGTCGACGAAGACGACGACGATGAAGACGATGACGATGACGACGACGACGACCCCTTCATGACCCGCGCCACCCAGCCCAGCAGCCGCAACGCGATCGGCTCCCGCGCCGTATCCCCGGGCGCCGCCCGATCAGCCTACATGCAGCAGCTACGCGCGACGCGGGCGGCGGCGGCGGGCGGCCACGGGCACGTGAGGGCGCACTCGACGACGTCGACGCAGGCGCAGACGGCAGCAACGAGGGCGCAGCGCATAACCGGATCGGCGTCCACGCCACAAATGCCCGCCTCCACGCACCACCACCACCAGGGCTATGCTCCGAGCGAGGGCAGCACCACGACCACGACCACGACCAGAGAAAGCGGCGAGAGGGCAGCCTCCGTCGTGACCCGCGCGAGCGCGCGCCAGAACAGCAGCGAGCCGCCTCCGTCGCAGCCCGCGCGCGTGACGCGCAGCAGCCGGGAGGAGCGCAGAGCGGCAGCAGCGACGGGGGAACCGGGGACCGCCGGCACGGCTCGGCGGCGGTAGGGCGGCGGCTCGGCGGTGGTAGATCGGCCCGGGCCCGTGTCTCCCGAGCTGGGGAGCGCGCGGTGGTGGCAGGCGGGGATGGGAAGATCAGGATTGGAATCGGGACCGGGGCGCGGGGAGACCGAGACGGAGGGGATAGCGGGGAGGGGAGTGCAGATGATGGATGTGGATACAGATACGGGGGAGGGCTCAGGTTGAGAAGAAAAAAAGAAAGAAAATAAGGAGAAGGGGGAGGGGAGGGGGGGGGGACTAATGATTGACGAAATTTATTTTTGGTCTTTTCACACAATGTAGACAAATTTGGATCTGTACCCTATTTTCTATAGTGAAGAGAAAGAGGAGGAGGAGAAGGAGAAGGAGAAAAGACCCCACCACTAACTAATGCGTAATACCTAACTACACATATTCCATGCCATCCACTCGCGACTCCAAAATATGAAACGCTGTGTTAATAAGTAAATTTAGTACCTCCCTTAGGTATACATTAGAATATATTCCACACCCAGATACACATATACCTACCTACGTAGGTAGGTATAAAGAACTCCAACATTCCATACCCAATACACACAACACAACACAACACAACACAACACAGCAAAGAACAACATTAAAAAGGGGGCTCTAACATAAATTTTCAATTCATTCCAGATGGGCGAAACAAGCCATCCGATCAAATTAGACCCTCAGGTAAGCCTAGCCCAGCCTACATGGAAGCTCCCTCCCTACAACGGTGGATGGTAGAGGAGCCAAAGACCAACAACCGAACCCCCGGCCCCCCCCCCCCCAAAAAAAAAGAACCCGGTTTGGTAAAGCCACATTGACCTCCCCTTTAATAACCTATACGCATCTACTTTAAATTCTACATTTACACATAATCCCCCCCTCCCTTCCTTCTCCCACCTTTCCTTCCGTTCACCTTTCGCGTTCACCACCACCGGTTTTTTCTTTCTTTCCAAGTTGTTTTATTAATTCCTTTTTTTTTGCATTTGGAAGGGGATTAAGATTCCCTAGGAGCACAACAAGATGACTTAGCACAACAAGACGACCCCCCGTCTTGTCTCTCACTTCTATGTACCTAGGAAGTACTAGTACGAACGTAACACGTTACCAAACGTTCGTACTCTGCCTGATACCTATGAGATCTTAGGTACCTAAGATAGGTATGTGAAGTGATGGCAGGAAATCAAATGGGATTTGCTGCTCTCCCCTCCCCCCAAACGTTCTTGTCGAACACACCGCATTCCTCCCTTCCTTCTTCCCCTCCTTTCCGCAGACACGTAAAAAAAAAGCCAATTTCTCAAAGGGGAAAAAAAAACGCCGATGCTATGCAAATCAACGGTGAGTGTCTGTCTAACTGGGCAAATCCAGACAAGTTGGGATGCCAGGCCCAAAAACAACTTTTTTTTTAACTACTTTTCTTTATTCAGTAGGTAGATATAAAAGAGTAGAGTCGCGCGGTGGGAGGCCTCAGTTGTATGAGACACAAAAAAAGGAGGAGAAAGGGTCCCCACAATTGCCTTCCCGTATCTAAGCTAGGGTGGCAATTACAAAAGGGGGAAACTAGGTAAGCCTCGACGCTTAGGATTGCGGCTTCAGTTTTATCTTCAGCTTCGTAGGCGCTTTAGACGCGGGAGGGTTGGGCGGCAGTGTGTTTGTGGGGGCCGCAGAGGGGAGTGGTTTGCGCATTTCCGGCAGTGGCTTTCTTGGTTTATTGCTGCCTCCGCTCGATGGCGGTTGAGGTTGGGTCTGTGTTGTAGGCGTCGGCGTTGACGCTTTCTGGGAGGATGGTAAGATCGGGGGTGATGACCTCGGAAGAGTTCCGGAAGCTGTCGAAGGAGAGTTTCTAGCTGCCGTCCGTGGCTGGGTGTTGACACTAGACTTCTCTGCTTTGGGGTGTTTTGGAGTAGCCCTAATAGAAGCAGATTCTGGGCTGCGCTTCCGGGGCTTCAGCTTATCCCAAGCATTGAACTTGACAGTGACCAATTTCTTACTTGGTCCCAATCGTTGTTCTAAAGCCGCTACTATCTTCGAAGTGTTGAGTTTGACAATCTTTGATGGCCTCATGCCCTCGCTTTCCGTGCTTGCACGCTTTGGTGGTCTAGGGTGCTTGATAGGGGCGAGGTTTCCATTTCCGTTGATTTTGGGAGGCAACTGTTTATGTTCGGGGTGCGCGGGTTCAATGGTTGGTCGCACCGGTGCCTGTACTGAGATACTATCTCGATGTGACTCGCCATTCTTTGTGACCTTCTCCTGGACTGCTACTGGAGTAGCCAGACGGACCGGAGTAGTTGCGCGGGCTGTAGCAACATTCAGAGAATGCTTTAGAGGGGCGGCTACTGGTTTCGATGTGACCACTGTCGGCTTCGGTGCTGACTTGGGCGTAGGCTTTGGCGTAGACACCGTGACTGTAGGTTTCGATGGAGCGATACTCGGTTGCGGTGAGGGTTGGTGGGACGCGGGGATAGTAGGTTTGCTACTGAAGCTCCCATTCTTATTCACATTCAATGTGATAGTTCGTTTGGGTGCCTCGGGTCGCGCTGGTGGCGACTGCAAAGGTACGGCATACTTCTTACGTGATTCGACCCTGTAATGCCGTTTGAATGTGACAAGGCACCTGCCACGGACTTTCTCGCCACGATGGACAGTCCAGTATGTCGGATACTTGAATTTCACCGCCAGGGATGGGTCCTCGTCGACCAAGATGGAGCAAAGCTCCAGGATGTTGATTCGTTCAGCGACAGTAAGGACAGGAGAATTCAGCGTATCCCAGATAGCTTTCTGCAACTCATCGTCATCTGCTGTCTCCTCCTTCAAGGCTACGAGGGCCGCGGTAAGGTCCTCCTTGCGAGCCTTCGCCTTTTGCTTCGCTTCAATCACCGCATTATCTTGTTCGACAATAAGATCACCTTCGGCTGGTTTCTCTGGCGCCTGCTTGCCAGACTCAGCATTCTCTCCTATCGCAATGCTGGCTAGACCACGGCATAGTGCTTTGAACAACCGGTCTCGGACAAACGGCGATGAATCTGTTCCAAGCAATGACAGGAAAAACCTCAAGAAGGCTGGATTTGCTAGAAGGTCGAGCTCAACTAATGCCTCGCAAGCTTTGATACGAACGACGTCGCATGTTCTATCCTGCAAATACTGAACAAACGTGAGTGGGTCTTTGGAAATGACCTTCGCTTTCATCAAACGGCATAATGCGTCGAGAGCGGCGATGGTAAAGCAGTTCTGGTATGATGGAGAGTATTCATCCATCCTACGGTACCGCTCAATTTCCTCAAGGGCCATATCCCTGAACTCCTCCGGTTCCGGGTCTCTTACTTCTTCCATTTCCTCATCGTCGTCGGCATCGCCGAACGATAGTGACATGGCCATTTGTTGCTTGACCTTCTTCTCGTCCGGAACTTGACAGATTGCCAGAGCTTTGATCAACTTGCAGATATACAACTGATCCGAGTAGACATTATCGGAATTATTGTTGGCTTGAAGCTGTTCGAGGATGAATCTCCGTGCTTCCTTTGGGCACTTCCCATCCTCCCCGCGGATCCGGGCTATGGCTTCAGGGATCACACCCTGAACTAGGTATTGGCGTTTGTCCGCGAAGTTATTTGGCCGAGGCGTGTACGTCCCAGGATAGCAGAAGAAATGCTGGAACGTTTTTGTTAGGTGTTTGAGTCCTATCCAATTCACCTGATCTTGAACCGCATGCCGAGGGAGTTCATTGGCCGCCATAACGCGAAGACCGTAGAAGTAACGGGGGTCTAGTAGAGTCCGAGTGAGGATGGTCGATACTAGGGGATGAGCACCTGTTTGGGCGAAACGCCGGTGCAGGAAGAGCATCGAGTCTTGTTGGGCAGCAACATCCCTATCCTGCTGCAGTTGAGAGGCGTACATATAGGGCGGAAGATCGGTCTGCATCTCGCAAATCCACTCGAAATCAGCGTCCATGCGGATCCATTCGTAGGACTCCTGGTCCATCTTTGCCTCTGTCTCTTCGTCCCAATCTCGAAACTCCCATTCCTCAATCTCATCGGGATGCTGAAAAACATCTCCCAAATAGTAGAGATCTTTCTGGTTTTCTTCATGGCCTTTTGCGTTATTGTTTGCCATTGCCCTTTCACGCTGACGGCGGTTCCTCTTAAGCCGCTTGTACTTCGTGTTGTAGGGTATCTCAAATTTGACAGACTTGGAAGAATCGTCCCGAATTTCGACTATGTGTTCGTACGGTGTGCCATCGGCCTCGTGGATACGTATGGTCATAGGACCAGTGAATGAATGCTGCAGTTCCCCAGCGTAGACCCCATGAGTCTCCTCCAGCACATCTCTCCAAAAGTCGTTCTTATCAAGTGGTCTGGCCTTGGCGGCGGCAATGTCCTGCATCTGCCGGACGGTCATCTCGACACATAGCCTCTTCTTATTAAAGCGTTGCTTAACATCGAATCTTGGGCAGCCAGACCCAACAACCCACTGGTTCCAGAAGCTTTCCAACCTCGTGCTGCCAACCTTCTCGCACGCCTTGCGGAATGCTTCCGACCCAAGAACTTCATCAGACGCTTGACCGGACGTATTAGCTTTGCTGACCATCCGGGATATTATCCTGGAGATTCCTGCAGAGCCAGATGATTTGGAAAGGCGTCTATCTAAGATGAATAGGACCAATGGTGCCTTGAGGTTCATGAAATCAACCTCGAAGCTTCCAAGATAGAGGTGTTCGCCAAGGTCCTGTAATGACGGCCGCTTCATGTCAACCTCGACTAGTCGGTCCGCCATCGTCTTCATTCGAAACCGGAACTCGTTGTTACCGCACAAGGCCCTCATGAAGTAGTCGGTCATGAACCAGGCGATACCTACGACAAGCCATATGTCTGATTTCGTGTTAGGGATGATATTGACACCAAACCATTGACTTGCGAGAGAAAAGACCAACGTTCTCGTGGTCTCGACCTCGGTGTCAACAATGTCTTGGGGGTAGAGAAGCCTTGTGCTGCACAGCGAGAATGCGCACAAAGGTATGGTGTCTTCCACCATATCCTCAACGAAGCAGACCTTGTAGCTCTCAAACGGATATCTACCGAAATGAAGCACGAAATGATCCACAGCCGTGACCAGAGCGGCACAAGTATTCCGGACTTCCTCTGCACGGCCAGGGAGGCAGTATCCGTGGACCTTTGCAGCACTGACTCCGAGTCTCGTGTCGTCTTCCTCACTTCTGAACTCGGACCAAAGGTCGACGTGCTCAAAGGGGCCGACAGCAAAGCCAATATGTTTTGCCGCCTTGTTCTTATCAATTTCGAAGGTCATCGTTTTCTTGGTCTCGTCGTCCTTGTTGATCACCTCGCCAGTCAAGTATCCCGAGCAGACCACCGTCATCTCGAGCAGCTTGTCTTCTTCAGTGAGAGCATAGCCGTGCCGTCGTGGTTCTTCCTCGCCATGCTTTCTCTTGCGGGTCGAATTCGCAGTGCCGGCGCCCTTGTATTGTTGCTGCGCGGCAAGGGTTTGGTGAAAGGCATCGCCGAGAGTGCGAGGGCAGGTGATAGATATTTTCCATGAATTTCGACTGCCAGGATCGTCGATGCACGGGAAAATGGCGGATGCAGTTCCGGGCTCGATAGAATGGCGGGTGTAGACATGCGGATAGCGCGAGTCGGCCTCGTCGACGCCGACAAATTGCAAACCGTCGCAGACGTTCTTCAGCTTGAAGGGGATACTGATCCTGTAGCCTCCAACCTTGCCATCGGGCTGGAGGAGAAGATCTTGCTGGTCCGACTTTTGTGAATCTTTGTTTTTCCGTTTCACCTCTTCGGCGCTGGGCAGCTTGACCCGAAGAGAACCGTCAACAGGCGTACAACAGTTCAAATCATGATCGAGAGCCGAGACTTCCTTACGGCGATGGTGCAAGAGCGGTTTCATGCGACGCTTCCTGATGCCCCATTGCGGCGCCGACCACCGATAGTGTTCGGGCGTTTGGGCCCAGTCGCAAGGATCCTGATAGGATGCTTGCACCTCGCAGTTAGAAACGGTGACCCTCTTGACGTCGATTTCGCATTGGCGCGCATCGATGAAGACCTCGGAGACGTCGGAGTCGATAGTCGGGGCTATTAGAATGTGGGAGCGTCCACGAACGCTCTTCTCGCGAAAATCGATGTCGAGCTCGACATGCTGGTTGAATACGACGTACATGCGGGGAGGCGTGCCGTCGACGGGAGGTTCGGCGGGAGGAGGCTCGGCCGCCGCGGGGGGCTCTGGTTCCACGATGCCAGGCATGTTGGCGTGGTGTCCAAGGCCGCGATGGTGCTATGTAGTAGTACTCATGGGTATAGATGCAGGACCAAAGGCAGTTTCAGAAGTGAAGGGTAGGGGCTGTATGCGCCGTCGTCTGAGAAAGCCGGAGAAGCGTCGAGGGAGAGAATGTGTCGGAGATGGCGGCAGTTAATCTTGCGTGCTGGTCACGCGAAGGGTCAAGCTGTTCGGAGATAGGTTAGTGCATCTGAAATGGCACAATACACGGCGCGATCGAACGATGCTGCTCGCAGGGTGAGGCAGGGCTGCGAAGAGAATGCCAAAAACGGCACATCAAGCGGCGCGTGCGGCAGAAGCGCGTGCTCTGGTATTTCTCTGGCAGAAGAAGGGGGAGAGTTAAAGAAAGAAAGAATTACGGGATTTGGCTGACTAAAATGGCGGCGATGTTGACGATGGCGGTTTCTGTCTGGCAGCCCAGCCTTGCGCGCTGCTGCTGCTCGATTGGATCTGTTTGGTTAAATCAGAGGAGCTCGGCCTTCTTGGCTACCTAAGCTTAAGTACCTCTTAGGCTTAGGTTAGGTACATAGGTACAGACTGGATGTATATCTGTATGTACCTATGTACTTGATTCGAATACAATATGTGGTCTGTGCTCAACTGCGGCGTTTGGCAGCTGCTACGACCGTGAACCATGGAACGCTACAGGTACTGAGCTTTAGGTTAGAGCACTTCACACTAACCTACCTATGTACCTATGTAGGTAGGAATGGACCTTATTGACCAAGCTGGAAATTCGCCTACCGGGCTCAGGTATACGAAATAGGTACGTATCTATATGCATAAAAGCTAATAAAAGTAGGTACATCCCGTCCCCTATAAAATCCTCATCACGCTACCTACCTAAAGTGAGTTTAGGCGGTCTACGGAACACATTCACGACATGATTCACTCAAGTTTAGAAATGGGCTTTGACTGGAACATGTGTCTTTTTAAAAATTTGTCAAATACGCCACAGGCTCTCCCCGTGGTCGAAACCAGATATTGCTCGCGCAAGGTTTCGCTGTAAGTATGTATGTACTTTTAGACCACAAATCTTGATGTACCTCACACGCCGCATCCCAAATTCATCTTACACGATGCGCCGACTCCGTGACTTCAGGTGAGAGCTAATCGAAATTCCCAATACGCCGTTCCCCTTGAGTACATGGATGGCCTCTGGCTCGAGAGGTTAATGTCTGTGTTGTCGCCGGTCTCGCCTCTTCTGTCGTTCGTGCGCCTTCAGGGTATCTGTATCTCTGTACTCCTCGGGCAAATCGAAATCGTACTCCATCATATCTGGTATAGGATGACCCCACGCAACCAACGTTCTTCCTCTCCGCCGGCCTTTACTTAGTGCCGCATCTCGTTGATGCCTCTTTTCGAAGAATGAGGCAAACTCTTTTGCTGCTGCAGGCTCCGGCAGTTTGGGCGGCGGTTCGCTACGCGATTTCTTTGAGCTCGATGCTGCAATTTTGGCTCGTGCAAGAGCCTCCTCGTCATGGAGTTGGCGCGCTGATGCGTCTACGTCGCTATAATCAGGAGGTTCTGCCTCACTAGCATTTTCAGCGGCACTCTCTTCTGCTTCAGCATCGCTCATGTCGTCATCTTCTTCAACTTCCTCGTCTTGATCCTCCTCCGCGTCCTCGTCCTCCTCATATTCATCCTCTTCATCATCGTCCTCATCGCCCTCATCGTCTCTAGCCTCTTCTGCAAGCGCGCGCTCCTTCTCGAGTTTCCGCTTCTTCTCTTCCTGGCTCCACAACCGGAATTTCTCCAGTATGGCTTGGCAACCTCTGATGAAGTGATCTCGAGCGGGCTCAAATGTCTTCTTTCGGCTCTCGGTAACGCCATTAACACCCATGGTCCTCAGCCAGTCGTGGCCCTGGAGGTCGTTGAGCAAGCGGATGATCTGGTCCTTTTCATGTTGAGCGCGGCCCCTTTCGGTGTTGCGAATTGACTTCTCTAGCCTCTCGGCCTTCCTGTGTCCTGGATGGAAGTATGAATCCGGCAAGGGATCCTCTGGGATGTGGCCGTTGTATCTGGCCTCGAGGAAGGCAAAGTCGATTCGTTGCGAGTCGTTGAGGTCAGTAAACAAACTATCATTGTAGAGTCGCACTGTAGAGGAGTGGGGTTGGTGGCTCAAGCCAGGCTCGGCATCCGCAGTGGTTTGGGGATGGCCCGTGTCGATCACGACAATAGGGGTGTCTGGATTGAGGATGTCTGCACACAGCGAAGCCAAAGGTTAGCCATCGACCGACTGTGGTGGTATTGGGATGTTGACGTACGCTGTTCCTTGGGGTCGTTGCCGATTACTTCGTCGTAATCGGGGAAGTAGGCCGAGAGTTCGCTCTTGAAGCGGGTGGCCTCCTGGGAGCGCAATTTGCGGCCAGAATGCTCCTTGGCCGAGCTGAAGTCGGCTGCACTGGGCTGTAGCCTGTCCAGTTCGTGTCTAATGCCATTGATAACCTTCTCTTTGTGTTTTGTGAGGCCATTTTCGGTCGCCGTCGTGGTTGTATTCGTATCCGTGGTCGTCGAGGTGTGCTGTCGGGCGGGAGCGGGATAGTGGGCGGTAGTGGGTTTCTGGGTGGACGCGACGGCGGTAGCGGTAGCAGTAGCAGTGGCGGCGGTAGCGGTCGCGGTATTAGGGGACTGTGATTGTGACTGTGACTGTGACTGTGGCTGTGGCTGCTGGCTCTGCTGACAGGTCTGCTTACTCTGCTGATTCTGTCTCGTGGGGATTTGCGGTCTCGCGGCAATTGATTTCGCAGTGCCGACGGGCTCGGATATGGACCTCGCCAGAATCTCGACGGTGATCCTGGTTCTCTTGGTCCGCAGAGGGTCGTGGTTGTTGTCGATGGGGTCGAGCGGCCGCTTCATGCGAGCAGAGCTGGATTGCTGCAGGATGTTTGGCGAGGTTCGCGTCTTGGTTTGTGTCGCGATGATCTGGGCATGTTTAGCATTATTAGCAGCTGTTGTCTGCTGGGCGCGGCGCGAGTGCTGGAGCTTGTGTTGTGGGCGCTGATACCCTTCAGCTCGTCGGGATGTCGAGGTGGCCATCGGTGCGTGTACGGGGTGCGATCATGGTGGTACATGTGATGCTGGATGCTGGATGCTGTCGCGCCTCGCATTTCCGGGCAGGGGGAAAAAGGTGCACCCTGGCTTTCGCTCTGGTCTGAAAAGTGAAAAGCTGAAATCCGTCCCGGCCGTCTCTGCTAAAACCAGTCGACTCAATTGAGTTGGTGAATTGGCGTCGGTGCACGGCAGCAACGGCACTTGACCACAATGGCAAATACTAAGGTTAAGCCTTCAGTTGTTATTACCTAGCCGTAGTGACCTAGGGAGGCCTACAAACATTGATTGTATGTCCATACGAGTAACAGTACACCGTGCACGTGCCCTCTCACTCCCACTGTGCTGCATCACAACCTGACCTAACAAGCCACCCCCGGATTAATGCATTGAAACCCCACATTTGGATGACTCTTCGTTATCTCGATAGCCGCATGTTATCACCCTTTTCAATGGTCCACCCTCGGTATTTATTCACAACGCACTTGCAAGATCAATTCAGACACACTGACACTTACTTATATTGCTGATATTGTCCCGTAATACATTCATTTAAAACCTCGACCTGTTAATATCTGTTCCAATTAATAACGGTTTTTATTTCTTTTAAAAAAAGAATAAGAAAAATAAAAATAAAATAAATAAGTTATTTAATTTATAAAAATCGAATTAATAATTATTAAGTAAAAAATAATAATATCATAAATAATAAAACTAAAATAATTTTTAATAATTTTTATATTAACGTACCACATAAGCGAGTGGACAAAATAGGCTCGCGAACAAAATGGTTTCCCATATAAAATCGACTTTTTCGAAAGTTCATAGCTTTACACGTAAAAACCGGAGAAATCTTGAACCTTTTTTCTTAGTTATATAATTATATAGTTTAACTAAAATAAAATTCAAAAAAATAAAAAGTGAAATATATAAAGAAATACGTAAAAAAGTCTATGCGTTTTGTTATAATTTTAGTTTTTACGCGTTTTCTTTTCGTGTTTTTTAATATTAACTTTTTTAATTTTCATTTTAGTTAAACTATATAGTTATATAACTAAGAAAAAAAGTCCGAGATTTTTCCAATTTTTATAAGTAAAGTTATGAATTTTCGAAAAAGTCGATTTTGTATGAGAAACCATTTCGTCCGCGAGCTTGTTTCGTTTACTCGCTTATATAGTACGTTATATATTTTTATTTTTAAAAGCTTATAAAAATAAGTAAAAAGTATTTATATTTAACATTTTATTATTATTATTATTAATTATAAAAAAAGTTATTTTATACGTAATATTATTTAAAATAATTATATTATTATTACTTAATAAAAGAATTACTTATTCGCGTTTTAATATTTTTATTCGATTAAATATAAACTCGATATATAACGTTAATCGCGAAACGGTTATTATTAAGCTTTTTAAAAAGACGTCGCTTATTATTTAAAACAAAATAATAATATAATATAAATATATATTTAATAAAATAATTTAAAAATTACTATATAATCCTAATTTACATAAATAAATCTCGTTATTTCATTAAGCGTAAGTTTTTAATAATTATTAAGATTTATATAATTATATTTATTTTAAATCGGTATTAGTTAAAACAAATTATAACTTTATAATTTTTAAATCTTGTTTAATATTATTATTCCTAAATATAATAATAAATAAAATAAATATAATTATTTTAATAAGCTTTTTAATAAAAGAAAATAATATTTTTCAATTAATAATTTATTTAATATAAATAAAAACGCGGCTAATTAATTTTTATTAAAATTTTTATAGTTTTTATAACTAGTTAATACTTTTTTTATAAAAGTTTATTTGAAAATCGACGCCTTTATTATGTTTTTATATAATTTAAATTTAAATGAGAGTTTATATAATAATATATAATTAATCGTGACTTAGCTTAGTTAATTCGAGATTTCGGCGAAAATCTTTAATAATTTATATATTAACCGCGTTTATTTCATTTTACAAATTAAGTTAATTTATAACGACGGCGATTAATTATAAACGTAATATAAACGGCAATATTTAATTATATTTAATTTCGTTATAATAATAAATAAAACGTTAAAATAGTTTTTTAATATAATTAATATAATTAATATAATTAATATTAATTAAAAAGGTTTAATATTTTTAATTAAGGGTTAATAATATTAAAATCGATAAAAAAGTTAATAAAAAAGGTAAATAATATCGTATATTTAAAGGTTTTATAATTTAATTAGCAAAAAAATAATATTAAATAATAATAATTTTTTAACGTTTTATACGGCCGTGTTATTTATTTAATTACGTTTATTATAAACCATGTTATTTAATTATATATATAATTTAACTTTTTATAAAGTATAAAATGGTTAAAATAAGGATTTAACCCGAAAAAAGCCTTGTATTAACGTGTTATTATTATAAAGAAAAATCTCGTTATTAAGCTTAAAAAAAAACCGACACTTTATAAGACAAAAGGATATAAAACGAGGTTTCGATATTAGAAAAACCTAAACCGGGTTTTTATAAAGAGGTACTTATTATTAATTAATATAAGCCGGGGAGGTCGAGGCGATTATAACGGGATTCGAACCTACGCATTATTAGTATCCCATATTAATATGAGCTAAGTAATTAACTATTACGCTATATAGCCTTAAAAAAGCCTTTTTTAAAAAACGATATATTAATTATAAATTTATTTTTATTAAAAGCTATTAAATTTAATAAAATAAAATAAAATAAATCTTTAATAAATCTAATTATAAATTTAATTAAAACTATTTTTTATATATTAAAAGCTTTAAAAGAAATAAATAATATTCGAATAAAGATTATTATAAGTAAGTAAAAAAAGTATTAAGAAATTTAAATTTTTATAAATATATATAAAAACCCTCGAAAAAAGAAAATAAAGACTTATTTAAATACTTTTATATATATTTAAAAATGCTTATTCGTAAGTAAAAACGTTTAATTAATATAAATCCAAATATTTTTAAAGTTATAAAAACTTATTTAAATATTTTTATAAATGCTTAAAAACGCTTATTTATAAACGAAAATATTAATCGATATAAATTTAAATATTTTTAAAATTATTATACGTAATAATTTAATCGATTAATTAAAGCTTATTAATTAACTTAATTTTTTAATTTTTTAATACACTTATTTATGTTTTATTTATATCGGTTAAAAACTTGAAGTTAAAACTAAAAATGCTTAATTTAATACGAAAACGCTTACTCGAGAACGAGTTAAAGCTTTCGAAATTATAGCTTTTAAAACTTTTAATACGCGTAAAAATATTTAAACGAATTAATTATTTATAACTAAAAATAATTATAACTAAAAATTTTTTATTTTTTATTTATAATATATATTTATTACTACTATTATTATAGAAATAATTAATATAAAATTCGTTTAAAAAGTCGTTAATAATGATCAGGGTTGTGAAAAAAACTAGTAGTTTTAGTCAAAATTAAGTTACTAACTAACTTACTAGTTTAAGTCACTTGCCAAGCTTTTTAAAAAATAATTTAAATTTTGAAATATTATTTATAATATGATTAATTAACTTATAATTAACTTATATTATGTTATAAATTTAAAAAGTAAGTTATATAAACCTTTATTTAAAAATAAAATTATTTCATTTATAAATATTAAAATAATTACTATATAAATTATATAAATAATATGTTATTTAATTTATAATCTTTTATTATAAAAAAACGTTTATTTTTAATAAAAAGAAAACAATTAAGTTATTTAATTATAAGTTAAAATATAGGTTTTTTAATAAATTATATAAAGATAAAATTTAATATAATTTATATAATAAAATATATAAATTTATAATAAATAATTAAAAAGATATTAAAAAAATTAAATAACTTATTTAATAATTAACTTAAAATTATAAAGTTTATATAATAATTAAAATAACTTCTTAATTAAATAAATTAAAAAATAACTTTTTAAAAAGGGCTTAAATTAATTTAAATATTAAATATTTTAATTAAAATTTTAAAAAGCTTGGCAAGTTACTAGTTTTTTTAAGTTACTAACTTGACTTATGTAAGTTAGTTTAAGTCAAGTTAGTAACTAACTTGCACTAGTTTTAGTCAAAGGTTTAAAAAACTAGTCTTGGCAAGTTATTAACTTTAAAATATTAAGTGTTTTATTAAGGTTTTTAAAATAGTTATTTTAGTGTTTTTAATAATAACGTAATAATATAATAATATAATTTTATAGTTATTTTTTGTAATTATATAGTCGCGATAATATAACTATTTATTATAAAGGTTTATTTACGGTAATAGTTAATTAAATTATATATAAACGAATTTATAAATTCCGGGTTTCGTTTTTTTTGTTATAAATAAAAGAAAGTGGAATAATTAATTAATATAAGATAATTAGTTTATATATAGTTTAATAGCGATAACGAGCTAGCTTCGCGAAAATAGTGTATAAATAATAATAAATGTTTATATAAAGATTTTTTATTAAGAGCTTATTAATTAAGTTTAATATAACGTGTATAACGATTTAAACTTTAAATATATATAATAGTAATAATTAAAAGTTATGTTTTATATTATTTCGGTTTATATGCTTATTTTCTCGTATTATACGCAGGGTTGTGATTTTAGTCACTAGTTTTTAGTCACTTTTTAGTTACTAACTAACTAGTCTAGTTTTAGTCAAGCCCTTGACTAACTAGTGACTAGAGACTAGTTAGTTAGTTAGTAACTAGTGAAAAACTAGTAACTAGCCAAGCCTTTTAAAAATACCTTTAAAAATCTTTATTATTTTTAAATTATTTTATAATAAATAATAACATTAAAAAGTTATTTATTTAACGAGTCATTTAATTTATAATTTTTTATTATAAAAAACGTTTACTTTTAACGAAAAGAAAATAATTAAGTTATTTAATTATTAAACTTAAATTTTTATTTTTTCTTAATTAAGTTATATAACTTTTAAAACTTAATTTATATGACTTTTATATTTTAAAAAGTTAATTATTTAGTTAAAAAAACTTTAATTTTATATACATTTAATTTTCTTCTATTTTATTAACCTTATTGTTTCCTTGAAATTGCTTTTATAAATTCCTAATAGTATTTAATTTCTAGCTTTTTAATAAAGTTATTTATTTAATTGTTTTAAGGTTATAACTTATTTTTATTTTTAGTAATTATAAAAGTCGAAATTTAAACTTATAAGATAATTCGGTTAAAAACGTTAAATAAATACCTTAATTTAACGTTAATTAATTTTATTTTAAATGTATTTAAAAATATAATAAGTTATTTAATAATATTATAAAAACTAAAACATTAAGTTAATTAATTAAAGAAATAATTAATTAACAAGTTCAATTATTTAGTTTAACTTAATTATAAACTTAATTATATAAAAAGTTATTTAATTATTTAAATAACTCTTTATATAAATATCGTAAAATTATAAATATTTAATAATAAATTAAATAACTATTTATATTAATCTATTATATTAAAAAGTCTTTAAAAAGTTTAAATTAAATTATAATTAATTAAATTTAAATAACTTTTTAAAAAGCTTGGCTAGTCACTAGTTTTTCACTAGTTACTAACTAACTAGTCTAGTTTTAGTCAAGGCCGTTAGTAACTAATTAGTAACTAAATCATAACCCTGATTATACGCGAGTAAATTTATTTCTCATTTAAAGAAAACCCCTTTTTTTTAATATTTAATATTTTATATTATAATATATCGAGTAAAATTATATAAACTAAAAAATAATTTTTTAATTTATTTTAAAAGTTATACTTGTAAATGTTTTATAAGGTTTTTAATATATATAATTATAATTAATATTTATATATAATATATTTTCGTTTATAAGTTAATTTCTCGTGATATCTTTTTTTCGAGTTCGTTATATAGTTATTAAAATAATTAATTATTTAAGTTTAAATATCGTATTTAATTTTTAAATGTCTTTTTTTGTTTTAACTTTTCGCGAGATTTAATTTTAATCTTTTTATGCGAAGTCGTTATTTACTTTTTTTCTTTTTAAGAAGTGTTAAAACTAAAATTAATAAAATAGCGACTTAATAGTCGTATTCGCGGCGTAAAGTATTTATTATTTTTTAATTCGTTTTAAAGTTTTAATTAAAGAAGTTTTAATAAATTTTAATTTCGTTTAAAATATTCGAAATATATATTCGAATTAATTTTAAAACTTTATTATTATTTATAATTATATTTTTATTATTTATAAAAATTTTCGCGGGATTTGCGCCGTTTATTTTAATGGGTTAATCGGGCCGCACGCCGACTCTAACTTTTTATTTAAAGTTGCGGTTTTTACGTTTTCGCTTGTTAAGAGTGAAACCTTTAAGATTTAAGTTTAGCGATATCGCGACATAATAAACGGTGTTTTAGTTCTTATCTCGTTTCGTTTTGTTTTTAATGAATTTCTCGCGTAATTAACGTCGTCGTTAATAAAGAACTGTGACGTTAAGTGCCGTTAAGACAATTAAGCTTTTTTTAAATATAATTTTTATTTTTATTTATAAGGAGATGGGTTTATTTAACGTTTTAGTTATAAAAAGGATTTATAATTAATAATTAATAATTTTATTTAATTATTAAATAAAGGCTTTATACGCGGTTAATTAAGCTTTAGAGATTTATTTTATTTTATTTTAAAGTCGAGTTTATTAATATTATAATTAAAATAACTTAAAAATAAATAACTTAAAAATCCTTAAATTTAAGTTATTTAAATACTTAAAATAAATATTAAATATAGATTTTTTAAGAATAAAAATAGTATTATGTAGTAACGCCACGATAAAATATTTTAATAACTTAAAATATATAACTTGCAAAATATAACTTTATTTAAAATCGTTTAAAATTATTTTAAATTAAGTTTAATTAAGTAATAAACCTAAAAACGACTAAAATAAGCGAATTTAATAAAAAAAGGCTTATAAAGGTTTTTAGTATTTTTTAATATATAAGTCGCTTAAAATGCTTTTATAAATTTATATTCGCGTTATATTAATTATTATAAATTAGTTAAATAAAATCGTTTAAAAGTTAATTACTTTTTTTATTATATATTAATTAACGCGAAACGTTAATTTTATCGTTATAATTATCGCCGCGATATGTTTTTAATTTTAAATAATTATAACTTTTTAATTTAAAAACGATTTATTTAATACGTCTTTTTAAATAGTTTTTTAACTTTTTTATTTTTCTTTTATTTAAGTTTTTTTAATTTAAGTTTTTATTTTTATATAAATCTTTAATTTTTTAGTTATTTTATTACGTATTTATTTAATTCTTGCCGTCTCGCGATTAATTATTTTTAAATTTTTTTCGATTTTTTTAACTTTTTTAATAATTTAACTTAAAAAACGTAAAGTCGTTTTTTTTTAATATCGTTTCGTTTCGAGGTTTAAAGTTTAAAAGCTCGAAAGTATTATAATAATATCGTTATAAAACGCCTTGTTAATTAAGTTTAAAAGCGAGTCGAGAGGCTTAATAAAGCCGAGAATCGTAATAAGCTTTTTTTTAACTAGTTACGAGGCTTTTTAAATTATTTCCCTTTTTTTTTATACTTAAGGTATTAAGAAATACGGGATTGATAATTTAAAAGGCGGGTTAATATAAAAATTAACGCTAGGAAAACGAGAATAAAAAGACTTATATGTCGCTTAATTTATATATTATAATTAAGGTGGTTTACGTGGTAATATAATTAACGACTTAAGTAATTAAAAATATAACTATTTAAACGAAGTTACATTAATTTTATAGATAACTTAGACGAGAGCAATTTTACGAATATTTTATAAGATTTTATTATAATATATAAATTTAATTTATTTATAATTATATTTAATAGTTATTTTAGATTTTTATTTTAATATAAAATAAAAAAGTATTTTTTAGAAATATAACGTGTTTATTTACTTCGTAATTATTATTTACTTTTAATATTAGTTTTTTTATATCGTTTTAAATAAATAAAACAAAAAAACATATTAATTATATTCGTTTTAAAAAATATAATAGTTTTTATTTTAAATATACATTATAAAATTAACCTATATAAAACAAGTCTCGTTAACGTTAAAAAAAGCGATAAATAAAATTAATGTTTTAAATAAAGCGAGGAAAATATTAATTCTTAAACTTTTAAACACAAGTTACAAAGCTTTACATTTTTTTATTATATATTTATAATAACGAAAATATTTAAAATAAGTACTATTAAGTTTAAATAGTAGTTATTTTTTTATTTTTTAGCTTTTTTTTACTTTTTTTTACTTTTTAATATATCTTAAGATTTTAATTTTAATTTTAATAATTACGTTTAATAAAGAATTTTTTAATTAGATAACTTAAAATAATACGTATATAATATCGAATAAAGAAGATGTCGCCTTATTAAGTTATATTTTATAAGGCGTTTTATATTAAACGTCTCTCGACGTTTAAGTTTAAACCGAAAAACGAGGTATTTCGGTTTAAAATAAAAACGGTAAAGTAAAAACGATTAAAGTTATAAAATGCAAAAAGGTTTTATATAATTTTAAAGTCTTATTTAACTTTAATTAATAAATAATAATCCGCCTAGTCGCCGTTAATATAATAAATAATAACTATATTATTTTATATTTACGTTATTACCTCGATAAAATAAACCACCTTACGAGCAATAAAATTTCCAAAGCTTATATTATTATATTAATTATATAACATTAATATATATTTTTATTTATTAAATTTAATGTTAATTTCATATTAAGATATTTTTAAAGCTAAAAATATTTAACCGAAGACTACCTCGTTTAAGTTTTAACTATTTACTAATAAAAATACCTAAACCGAAACTATTTAACCGGAAACTACCTCATCCGAGTTTTAATTACTTATTAATAAAAGTCTCTCGTTTATAAATACTTCGATAAAAAATATTTTTACTCCCGTGCCGTCGTAAACGTCCGCGAATAAAGGTATATATTAATTACGCTAAAAACATTAATATAATTATTAATAAACGAAAATTTTAGCTATTTTAATAAATACGTTAAAAAGCTAAATTAAAATTAAAAAAAACCTAGGGATAAAACTAAAAATAAAGGTAAAGATAAAAATAAAGTTAAAAAGAAGCCTAGGAACTAGTTTTTAAAAAGTAAGCTTAAAAATAAAGCTAAAAATAAGAGAAAAAGCAAAGTTATTAAGAATAACACGGCCAGATATTTTATTAATAATAAGGATATAATTGGTTTTTTTAAAGACTTAATAAAAGGTGGCACCGCGAACGAGCTAAATTTAATTAGTCCGGACGTCTTAAATATAAGTTATAAATAAATAGGAATTTAATAGTTATTTTTAAACTTTAAAGAAGTTTTTTTTTAATAAGACGATTAATAGAGTTATTAGCGACAATAACGAGTTTTTTTAAAATAAAAAATAAAAAATAAATTAATATAGCGTTATTAATAAAAGTTTTTAATTATTATTACTTTAAAGAAATTAAACTTTTGGCGGCGATTAAACGCGAATAATTATATAACGCTTTTATAATAATAAAGCACAAAGTGATTTTAAGTATTTTATCCGGCTTAATATTAATATTAAAAAGCGATTAATATAAAGATATTCGTTTTCGCTCTTAAGCGGCGTTTTAAAAAAGCTTATTATTAATATATTTAATATTAACGAGGTTAATTTTAAGACTCTTATTAACGTCGCTCGTTACTTTAAGAAATAAAATAAGTTATACAAAGCCGTTAAAAAGTTTTTTTAAGTCGTTACGACCATGTAAAAAAATAAAAAACTTTTCAATATTTAATTTAACGAAATATATAAACTCGTTATAATAAAAAATATTAAGTTAATAACGTTTATTTAATATTAAATTTATAAAAAAAGGTTTATATTATTAAAACGAGCAAAGTCGTTATTCGCGAAAAGAAATTACATAATAAGTATAAATAAGTAATAAAAGTTTTATTTATTTCGACGTTAATAATTCGAGGTTTAAATATTTAACGAAAACGAAGTTATAAAGCTTTTTAAAAGCGGTTACGAAGTAAATATCGATATACTTTTTTTCTTTTTTTTATGTATAGTTTTATAAATATTCTCGCGTATCGTTATATCGTTTTATCGAATTAATATGAGGTATAAAAAACTTCGGAAACTTAAACCGGAAATTTAAAAGATTTTAATAATATTATTTATTAGGTTTTAAAAAGAGAAAAACTTATCGCGACGAAAATAAAAATAGATTTATATAAATTTTTAATAAAGCGCGGTTTTATTTTAAGGTTAACACCGTCGCGGACTTAAACCTTTTAATAAAGCCGTTATTTATTTTAAATAAAAGTAAAAAGGGGTAAATTAATCGCTAAAGTATAACGAATTAAAACCGTTAATATTTAAAATATTAAAACTAAAAAGTAACTTTTTAAAATTAATAAGAATTATTTTATTAACCGTTAAAAATTTTTTTATATTATTATATATTTCTATTTCGCGGCCATTTTTTAATTATTAAAAAATATTATCGATAAGTTAATTATTAAAAGTTATTACGAAAAGTTATTCGCGTTATAATTAATATTTATATAAATTTATAACGTTTTATATTTTTAATATTATTAAGTTATATTAATTCGTGGTCTCGCCGTGGAAAAGTTAACTTATTTATTTAATTATAAATTAATTTTTAGGGATTTTCGCGAAAATATAAAACGTTATAACGATTATAAAAATAACCCGGATCGGTTTAATTAAAAAAAGCTTTAAATAATTTATATTTTCGAGCTTAATAGCATTATTACGCGATTAAAAAAAGAAAATTATAAACGACTAATAATTTTAATATATTTAGCGTTCGTCGTCGTAAATTATAATTAATTTAAAATGAGGTTATATTTATTTAAATTACTTTTAATTTAATAATTAAATTAATATATATATAATATAACTATATAATATTATTAAATATTAAATACGGCTTTAACTTTATAAAACGACTCGCGTTTAAAATATAACATAAGTATTTAAGTAACTTTAAGTGTTTATTTATTTATCATAATAACGTAAAGGGTTTAAAGTAATGCTTAGTTTCTTGGTTTATTAACGAAAATATTAAAAATTAAAAAAACCAAAAATTAAAAATAATTATTAAAACTATTTACGTAACTAAATATATATAAGGTTTTTTAATTTTATTATTTTATAACTTTATTATTTTAATTATTAAGCTTAACATTATTAAATCGTGATATTATTTAAGCTATATTTATTACGTATAAAGTCCTTATTTTATAGTAATTAATTTAAAAGCTGGTTAGCAATATTTTTAAAGTAAAAGTCGTCGTTATAAATACTTGGTTAGTCGCCGCCGTTTCCGTTACTTAGTAAGTCGCTTAATATGTTTATTTTTTTATTTATTTAATAAAAGTAAATAAAGTTATTTTCGACTTTTTTCGGTTTAATTAAATAAATTAAAAAGCTTGTTAAGCGAGGGCTTTTATAATTAATATATTTTATAGGTTTATTATAAGCGCCGTCGTGGTAGTATTATAATTTACGTATTTTATGTTTTTATAATATAATTAAAGGTCGTAATAATTTTAATGTTTTTCGTATTAAGTAATTTATGGCTTTTTATTTAATTATCGTGTTAACTAGAAATTAAATAACTAAAAACTAATTTAAAATTAAAAGTAAAAATAAAACGACTTAATTTTAAAATATTTAAATTATTAGCGAAGTAACAAGTAAATTTATATAAAACTAGTTTTTTTTATTATAAATATAATTTCTTATGTTATAATTATAATAATTAATTTAACTTTATTATGCGTTTTAAAAGCTCGAACGACTTTAAAAACGATAAAAATATATTATTTTATTATTTTTATAATAAAACTTTTTTTTTCGCGATAAAAAGCTAATAAGCGAAAAGTTATATTTTTATTTCGTTGTTATTTTTAGTTTTAACTACTTAGTTTAATTAAACTTATTAAGTTTTTTATAAATCTTTTAAAGTTAAACTAATATATTTAATATATTTAGTTAAATTAATATAAAACTTAGTTAAATTAAGGTTTTTTAATAGTGTTATTTTAAAAGCTTAATAAAAACTTATTAATTAAAGCTTTTCGAGTATTATTACGAGATATTTATTTTTATTATATTAATAATGTTAAATATTAAGTTAAGTATCTTTATAAAAGTAAGGAAATTAGTTAAAACGTCTTAAAAAGCGGTTTAAATAATTACGCGAATATAAGTCGCTTATTTAAGTAAGGCTTTATTTAAGAGAAGTTAAGAACGTTATTAAGTACGAAAACTATTTTTATTAACGCCTCGCGAAACGCGATTTGTACTATTTATTATTAATATCGAGATATTATATAATTTAATTTAATAAATCTATAAAAAGCTTGATTTATTAAAAACGTTTTTTAGTTAATATATCGTTTTTAATTTATATAAATAATATAAATAATTTTTAATTTTAGTGTTAATTTTAATAATTAAGTATTTGTTAGCCTTTTTTTATAATTAATCGCTTTGTTATAAAGGTTATTTTATTACCGACATTACTTATTAATTAACGTAAAGCGATAACCTTATTATAAATGGCTTTAAATGCGAGATATCACGAAAAAAAAAGAGGGGGGGGGAAGAGGTTACTTATTATTTTAGCAAATAACTATTTATTTATATATATCGACATTTAACCTCGTTAGTAATCTAACATATAAATTCGATGCGCTAATTATATATTCGATTTAATTTTTATAATATTAATTATATAAATATATATAAAATCCTTTTTCGTGTTATTTATTAATATATTTTTGTAATAATAAGTTAAACTGTTTATTATTACGCTAAATAAATGTTTTTTAAAATCTCGATTAAAAGTTTTAAATTATAATTTCTTTAAAACTAAATTTATAAAAAGTTTATAATTATTTATATTTAAAAAAAAGAAATTACATTTAAAAGAATAACTAAAAACGATTATATCGTTAAATAAAACTTACAAATAAGTTTATTATTAAAAGCGCTTTTAAATGAAAATTAAATTGTTTTAATTAAGTTTATTAACTTTTTTTAACTTTATAATTTTTTTTAAATTACTTTTTCTTTTTATATTCCGGTTTATTATTATACAACGAAATAATATATAAAAAAGTTCATAAATAACGCGTATTTATTTAATTTAATTTAATTTATTTTTATTTTATTCGTCTCGAATTTTCGTGATTTATTAATAAAATTAATTATCTTTCGAAACTTTTAATTCTTACGTAATAACTTTTTTGCTTTATTAAGCCCTTCTTATATAATAACGCCGTGTTAAATTAAAAAATATTTTTTCTCGAGCTTATATTTAATAAATATGGCTCGAAAATAAAGATATTATAAAACCTTTATTTTCGAGGTTAAGTTAATATTATTTATATTTAAATCTTTTAAAACCGAGTTTAAACTTACTAAGTTTTCGTTTTATTCTTTTTTTATATATATCTTTCGAGTAAGTCGAGCTTAATTTTATTTTAAGTATTAAAAAAAGTCACTAAAATATTATACGAGGATTTTTAATTTATTATCGGCAAAAAGAAATATTTTATATATACGAAATATAATTATAAACAAAAAACTTATATTAATAATACTACTTATATATTTTTTATAATAATGATTTTTATTAATTTTCCTTAATTTATAATAAAGTAATAAAATAATAAAATAATAAAATAATAAAATAATAAAATAATAAAATAATAAAATAATAAAATAATAAAATAATAAAATAATAAAATAATAAA
>MU404244.1:0-34465 GCA_022695795.1 Biscogniauxia marginata
TAAAAAACTAAATACTTAATATAAAAAAGGTATTTGGTTTTTAAAGTATAAAGTTAAATAAAACGATTTAAATAATAATAATTATTAATTAATTTCGATATAACGTAAATAATTTATAATAATTAAAAGTGTAATAACTATAAAATTTCGTTCGTAAGCTTGTTTCGTTTACTCGCTTATATAATACGTTATATAATTTATTAACTTATAAATAATATTATTTAATTAAATAAAATACTTAATATTTTTTTAAAAAATGTTTATTATAATATACTTTATTTACATTATTTATTTAAACATGTCGCTTAATTATATAATTATAACCGTATTTTATTTAGCAATTATAGTTTTATTATGCTTATTATCTTAATAAAAAAGGATTTATAACTAGTTAATACGAGGCGCGGACTTAGAAATGGGTTTTTCCATTTCGCCACTACTTATAGTCAACTGTATGAACCCCTCAATCAAGCGGTACAAGTGCACAAGCCCGAATACGAAAGCACCCCCCAAATAGGTCTCCCGAGTATTCACATTAATAAACTTAGGTACAGTACATAGACAATATAAATCGCATCAATTCTCAACTTACTACAACTTAGGAGAATCTAATAGAGAGTTTACCATCAATCACCAGAGTTTTTCTTCTGGTTTGGGTTGGGATTTTTGTTTGTTCCCATTATGGAAATGCCCGTGCCCGTCGAATCAAGCAGGTCGGAAACACTCCGACAAGACCTTAACTAGGGGCTTTACCATTATCAAGTGAGATCGTAGGTAGATGTGCTAAACGTTCCGGAGCCATCGTTTATGATCCCGCCCGCGAATCGACACAGCTGCCTCGCTTACGAGTGCGAACACAGCCAAAGAAATCAAAGGCTGGAGTTCCATCATTTTCGTAAGTGACATCTGCTCTGGTATGTAGAAAATGCCAGACATACGAATCTCGATTGATCGAGGAGGCACCTTTTGCGACGTAATAGCCCATGTTGCAGGGCGTGATCCGGTCATTTTCAAGCTTCTGTCTGAAGATCCTGCCAACTATCACGATGCCCCAACAGAGGCAGTCAGGCGTGTATTAGAAACAATTGAAGGCAAGGTCATCCCCATTGGCGAGAAGCTAGATGGTACCAGAATCTGTAAGCATATCATACCAATTGCCAACGAAGCAGAGTCAATTTCTCACCGTCTGCATAGCCGCTTGCAGAGTAGGGACCACTATTGCCACCAATGCTCTTCTAGAGCACAAGGGCGAGAAATTCGCCTTCGTAACGACGAGAGGTACGAATCAAGCTAGTTCATTAGATTGACCATGTTTTGCCACCTACAAGGTCGCTACAGACTGACGACACTTAGGTTTCAAGGATGTCTGTGTCATCGGTGACCAGTCCCGTCCGAAGTTATTTGACCTTAACGTTAGGAAGCCTCAGGCTCTTCATGACGCCGTCATTGAAGTTGATGAGAGAGTGACAATAGAAGATTATGACCTGAACCCTTATCCCAAGAATTCGACAGAGCAGCTCATTCACCCAGACCTTGTGAAGACACCAAGTGGCGAGGTAATTCGAATTCTAAAGCGCATCGATCAGGGCCAAGTTCGTCACCAGCTTCATGAACTCCGCAACCAAGGCTATGAATCTGTAGCAATCTCGTTAATGCACGCATATTTATTTCCCCAACACGAAGAAACTGTTGCGGCTCTGGCGAAAGACATAGGGTTCCGGTATGTCACAATCTCATCAGAGACGAGCCCCATCGTCAAATTATTCAATCGCAGCAATTCTACTTGTTCCGAAGCCTATCTTTACCCAATAATTCGTCAATATGTAAAGAGTTTCGAGTCGGGATTCAAAGTCCTTCCACATAGACTTGAGTTCATGTGCTCTGACGGCGGTTTGAAGCAAGCACACAAATTCAGAGGCAACGAGGCGCTTCTCAGTGGACCTGCGGGGGGAGTTGTTGGCATTGCACGCTCATGCTACGATCATGAAGATGGCACACCTATCATTGGGTTCGACATGGTACGTGTCGCCCTCACCGTTTCCCCTTGGTTATTGCCCCCGACAATGTAGTCGTACACCCCCACCAAAAAACTATAAAATACCTCAACCAGCGCTCTCTCTAATGAGAAATGCTAAATGATAATAGGGTGGGACGAGCACTGATGTGTCAAGATTTGATGGCAAGTATGACTATCTGACTGAGGCTACTATTGCTGGAAGGACTATATCAGTTCCAATGCTCAACATATCAACGTAGGACTTGCGAATCATTCCCATTCTCAATGTGACACTGATACTTTCATAGCGTTGCTGCTGGAGGTGGTTCTATTCTCTTCGCACGGAGTGGTGAGCCCAAAGTCTGCCTTCATCACATCTCCCGCTTAGCTAACCACCGAAAGGCCTGTTGGTCGTCGGACCCGAGAGTGCTGGTGCCCATCCTGGTCCTGCTTGTTATAGAAAAGGGTAAGAACCACAATGTAAATAAAGCTAACGAGGCTGATACAGCTACTAGAGGCCCCTTGACGGTGACAGATGCCAATTTATTCCTTGGGCGACTAGTTGTAACTTCGTTTCCGTCTATCTTTGGCAAGAACGGAAACCAGCCGCTTGACCCAGACGTTGTCACCTACAAATTCAAAGAGATCACCATGGAGTTTAATCGGCAGACATCACAAGATCTCACGCCTGAAGAAGTTGCGTTAGGTTTCTTGAATGTAGCCAATGAAGCGATGAGTCGGCCCATCAGAAATATTACAGGTGAGGACTCACTCAGTACATTGCTATCACATACTAATATCCAATCAAGAAGCTCGAGGGTTTGCTCCAGAAAAACACAACCTGGTCAGTTTCGGCGGTGCAGGTGGCCGTGAGTTTTCTCCCACCGAAACCTACCTAATTTGTAGTTAATGCTAACTGATAGTAGAGCATGCTTGCTCAATCGCAGAAAAACTCGGGATTAAAATCATTCTGATACATAAATGGTCTTCGCTTCTATCGGCGTACGGTATTTCACAGGCTGAGCTACAGTACGAGATGTATGAACCTTACGTTGGCAAGTTCACAATGAGCTCTATTGGTGATATCAGGAGCCGACTTGAAATCCTACGACATAAAGTTGCCGCAGAGCTACTTTCCCAAGGAGCCCGCGCGAGTTCTCTTTGTTATGATGAATCCCTAACACTAAGGTATTTCGGAACTGACACGACTATCACCATTCCGAAACCTCGAGATGAAGACTACGGGACAGCTTTTAAGGCCCACCATTTTCGGGAATTTGCCTTTAACCTCAATCGGGATATTATCATAGATTCTATCAAAGTGAGAGGCACCGGCAGTGCTGCCTCGCTGCCCAAAGAAGAGTCTGCCCTAGATGAGCTAGCTGCGTTAAAAGTGGGAGCTTCTGAAACGGTCAATCCCCATACTGAACAACGTATCTATATAGATGGTATTTGGCAGACGATTGGTATCTACAAACTCGAAACCCTACCAAAAGGGTGTGTCCTGAATGGACCAGCCCTAATTATCGACAAGACCCAGACAATTCTTGTGGAATCCCAGTTCAGAGGCTACGTACTATCGAGCCATGTGATACTAGAAAGACTTCAGCTGACAAAAACGATTCATTCCTCTCTCCCAGCAGACACCATTCACCCTATTCAGTTATCAGTTTTTGCTCATCGATTTATGTCGATAGCTGAGCAGATGGGCAATACGCTTCAACGAACATCAATCTCCACAAGTATCAAGGAGAGACTGGATTTCTCATGCGCCATCTTTTCACCAGATGGCAAGTTGGTCGCGAATGCGCCCCATATCCCAATTCACCTAGGGTCAATGCAGTTTGCGATTCAGTATCAGCACCGTGTCTGGGAAGGGAAGTTAAAAGCTGGTGACGTGTTGTTGACGAACCATCCACAGTGTGGTGGGACACATTTACCTGACTTGACCGTTGTTAGCCCTGTTTTTTTCAACGACGAGATTGCGTTCTACGTCGCCTCTCGAGGTCACCACACTGATATCGGAGGAAAGGGCATCACGTCAATGATGCCCGAAAGTAAGGAGCTCTGGGAAGAGGGAATAAATATCAGGTCAATGAAGATCGTCAGTGGTGGGGAATTTCTCGAGGAAGACATCAGAACAGCCTTCGATAAGGCGGGTAGTTTTCCCGGTTGCAGTGCGACGAGAAGAATCGGCGATAATATTAGTGACCTGAAGGCACAGATCGCTTCGAATCAACGTGGGAATACCCTGCTAGGAAGGCTATGTGACGAATTTACACTACCAGTCGTCCACACTTATATGCAGGGAATTCAGGTCAATGCTGAGGCCGCCGTCAGGGGTTTTTTCAAGAAGATTGCCCTAGATCACCCAGAACCTCTTACAGCTGTAGACTACTTCGACGATGGCACCCCGATAAAGTTAAATATTACAATCAACCGGGAAACGGGGGGAGCGACGTATGACTTCGCTGGTACTGGGCCACAGTCCTGGGGTAATTACAATTGCCCTATATCCATCACTCACTCAGCCATCATCTATACCATTCGATGCCTCGTCAATGTTGACATTCCTCTGAATGAAGGCTGTCTATCTCCAGTAGATATACGCGTTCCAAAAGGGACGATACTGAATCCGTCACCCGCTGTTGCTGTCTGTGGTTCCACCTTGGCTAGCCAGCGAGTTATCGATACTATTCTCCGGGCATTTGGCCGATGTGCTGCCAGCCAAGGCTGTGCGAACAGTTTTGGTTGGGGTATGGGCGGAAAGGACCCCATGACCGGTAAAGTAAACCCAGGTTTTAATTACGGAGAGAGCCTTGGAGGAGGTGTCGGGGCTGGTCCAAATTGGCATGGAGAGACAGCGACAAATGTTCATTCTACGAATACCCGTAACACCGACCCGGAGGTCATAGAGAAACGGACCCCGGTACTCGTAAGGAAATATGGGATCCGAGAGAACAGTGGAGGGCACGGCTTCTTCAACGGTGGCAATGGTATCATCCGAGAGATCGAGGCGAGGATCCCGTTGAAGTTTAGTATCCTCAGCGACCGAAGGGTGTACCGCCCTTATGGCATGGCCGGTGGTCAACCCGGAAAGTCGGGACGCAACTACGTATTCAAGTTCAATGATGAAGGTGTACTCGAGAGGATTAATCTCGGGGGCAAAGCTGTGGTCAATTTGGAACCCGGTGAGATTATGCAAATCAATACTCCTGGCGGTGGAGGCTGGGGTACAGCTGGGAGTCAAACAACAGGCATAGATGACGAGGGAGAAGGACAACTGTGCAGGTAGTCCATCGATTGGTCCTCTTGGAACCTTGGTTGCAATTACTGCATTAATAAACTTCAAAGAGTGCATCAGTATTGCTCCAACTGTCACTCTCCTTTCGCTCCTTATTCTACATTTGCATTGTGTTCTCAGCACATTAATCGTTATGCCACTATATTCGGCGAGCTACAATATGATTCAGTGTCTGTAATACGGATAGCCTCCTTGCAATCCGTAACGTATCATGCGCTAAGTTGGGTTGTTATGACTATTCATGTTGGAATAGCAATTATCTTTATAGGCTACGGTAACGAACATGGAAGTCCAAATCAAGGCTGGGATTGGAATCTGCTGCCACGCGGTGCAAGGTGGACACATCCTGTATGTTAACAAGCGTCATTCGGGGCAATGCAATTTAAGTGTAAATATCAAGATAAATTATTATCATCATACTATTCGACGGCTAGGTGAAGAGAATACCTCAAGTTGATTACTATTAGCGATACTGGTATCAGTAGCGAGGCTGTTAAGGCATTTCTCCAATCTGACTGCTGTTGAAATATGGGGCTATGCCCCTGTACGATCCGTGGTCTCCTGTATGTATATAGAGGAGCTACGCCCATCTACCTCATAGACTCACCTTTAGACTAATACACTTGATCCTATCCTCATATATTCGTCTCTTCTCAACAACCGTAGTAAATTACAGGCCAGTCTATGTATTGTTCAGTGAGAAGTACGACAACTGGTACATTGAGCTTGGAGATGAGAGGTCGCCTTAGAACAGGTGCCAGTGTGGAAAGAACATAACCCTCCGATTCACAGATAGAGTAGCCCTCAAAGATAAAAATCATATACGCGATATTTGGAAAATAGGAGACACCGTACGTCTAGATGCCTGCAGGTCTCGAATCCCCGTGTATAAATCTCTCCTGGAGATGTTAACAGAAATGTTCCCAGCGGCAAAGCCTTGCTGCTTCTAGTCACGGCGCAGTCTATCTTCGAGTGCTTAATAGTGGTCGAATCCACCCCGGAGATGAGGTCTCATTAGTTCATTCTTCACCTAGAACCCATTGGGAACTGACTGTCTGAAAAGCAATAAATCCCAAGCGCCTCTCATACGCCGCGAATCTTTCACTGCCTTTAGAGCGGCGCTGGGCGAAACTAAGCGCGAGGGTTAGCTTCACAAAGTCAAAATTGTCTTATATAGATAAAGGACAAGTCAGTGTCATTGCTAGAACTAAGGCTCACCCTGATTATGGGGTAGGGTTGGCGCATAGGGAAGCTGTGCGACGAAACTCATCTGCAGCTGTCTCTAGAGGAATTCATGCAGATGGTATGGTACTAGCTGCCTCAGCAATGCTCACATCGGACAGTATAGAAGTGGGTATGTAATTCAGCACGCTCTCTGGAGGTATCTGTTTCAGTTTCCCTTGAGCATGGTGCACGCGAAGTATCTACCGTAAGGGTACGAATATAACTTGTTGTTGCGCTGGAGAGGGAAAGCTCCTCTCCACGGCCATCTATCTAAGTACTATATACATCTCGGTGCATAGGCCATATGTCCGTAATATTTATAACTCCCTTTAAATTAAGTTAAATATAAAATGCCTGGTAAGCCCGGCTCGTGCTTAAATCCTTAGGAAAGGTTTATAAGCACTTCTTAAGAATTTAAATACGTTGAAAATTAAAGTGTAAATAGGTACTTTTAATTTTTATGGTAAAATATAAAGACTTTTAAAATAATTTACATGTAATAAATTATATAAATTAAAAATCCCAAAAAAAAACCCTTATTTATTATTAAAAAGATAAGAAACCTTAAAAGTCGAATTAAAGTTTAAATTAAACTTTTATTTCTTTTTAATTTAATTAACTAATTAATTAAATTAATTACCGTTTAATTAAAGTATTACTTAAAACGAATATAAATAATAAAGGTATAATAATAACGTTATTATTTATATTTATTTAAATGTAAAGTTATTATAAATTTGTTAAATTATTTATATTAAAAAAAGTTATTATTTTTTCGAAACGAAATATAAATAAAATAAAATAAATAAACGTCGTAAATAAATATCGTAAATAAACGTTATAAATAAACCGATATTTAAATAAATATATTAAAAGGTACTTTTTAACGAGTTTTACGGTTTTAATTTATTATTTAAATAATTTTTAAAAGTGGTCGAGAAAAAAAGGGATTTTAAATATAATACTTTTTAACGTTTTATAACGAGAAATAGTAATATAATTTAACTTAATAATAAATTCCGGAATAAAAATGTTTAAAACGACTTTAAATAATATAAGTAATTAGTTTTTATAAATAATAATAACGAAAATGATAATAATAAAAAACTAGATTTAATTATATTTATACGTTATTTAAATAATAAAAACGATAAAATGATTATTAATAGTTACATAATAAGCGAAATTAATATATTTATAAATATATTAATAAAAAACTTTTTATAATAATATTAAATATATTTATTAAAAACATAAAAATAATAATAAGAAAATACGTTTATTAATTATATTTATTTACTTATTAACAAGTTTAAAAGTTATAACAAGATTTTATATAAATATAACGTAAATATTAATATTAAAAAAACTTTATTTAAATTAATCGACATTTTAAATAATAATTTTGTTTTATTTTTATTTTTATTTTTAACTTATAATATTAATATAAATAATAAAATTTAATAAGTTAATTATATATTTAAAGTTATAATTATTAATGTTATTATTAATATAAAAATCTAAATTATATAAATAAAATTCTCGACTTTTTAAAAACTTAATTTATATTAAACGTGAATATTAAATAACTTTTAATATATTTAAATAATTTAATTAACTTAAAAACCGTTAAAAACTAAGTGAAAAGCCGTTTATTTATTATTTTATTAATATATAACGGTTTTAAAACGAATCGTTTTATTAAAAAGTAAATAAAGATTATAAATTAAAATCTTGAAATTGTTTATAAAGGTTTAAATTAAATAAAAATTACGAAAAATATTATTAAAACTATTTATTAAGTAATTAAATTTTAATTTAACTTAATATAAATAATTTATTATTTAATTTAAAGTTATTAAAGTTATTATTAATTTTTATTAATATAAATATAATAAATTAACTTAAAAGTACGTTATAAGTTAATAATTATAATATTATGTTATAATAGTGCTTTATAAGCCGTTATGTTAATAACTTTAAAAGGTTAGTGATTTCACTTATAAAAGTAAAATCCAAGGCTCCAATTATATAAGGTAACTAACCTAGCCACCCTGTGGCTAGCTAGCCCCCTGTGACAACTATCCTCCTTCTTATACGATTTGTCCCCGAATCGCAAAGGGCTAGGAAATGTACCAGAATAGTCTCTAGCACGATAAGTGGATTATTAAATCCCCCAAGGTACCTAGCCTCCCAGGCCTAGCACACCTTGTAAGCACATATTAAGGTTTGGCGGACCGGTACTTCACGGCAACGTCTATTAGCTTATCGCTTGACAATACGACTCTAAAACTATCCCAGTTTTAAGACGTTGTACCTCTTTTTCGCAATTACTCGCTTTAAAGCTAGTTCAAACAAGCGACCTTTATACACCTACTTATTAAATGAAATAATTATTATAACGGTGCCTTATAAGTTATTATATTAACAACCTTAAAAGGTCAGCGGTTTCACTTATAAAAGTGAAATCCAAGACTTTAATCTTGTTATATAAGGTAATTAACCTAGTCACTTTGTAATTAGCTAGCCTTTTATAACATATTATTAAGTTTAATAAATTTAAACTTAATATTAATAAATAAACGAAAAATATATATATTATAAACTTATTAATATTATTTATTAGTTTTTTAACGAGTTTAAAAATTATAAAAGTTATAAAATCTTTTTCGTTTAAATATAATTCAATAAAAAGCGATTAATTAAATATATAAAAAGGTTTATACGTTTTATTATAATTTTAGTTTTTACGCGGTTTTTTATATAATTTAATATTATTATTTTTAATTTTACTTTTAATTAAACTATATAATTATATAATTAAAAAAAGGGTTAAGACTTTTCCGACTTTTATATAAAAAGTTAAGAATTTTTTAAAAAGTCGATTTTATATAAAAAACTATTTCGTTTATAAGCTTGTTTTATTTATTTACTTATATAATATATTACGTAATTTTTCTATTAACTATTATTTCTTAAGCTTTATTAAAATCGTAATTATTAATTAAGTAAATAAGTCGTTTATAAAAGAAAATGTTTTTAATAATATTAATAATTAAAAGTATTACTCTTTTTAAAAGTTATTTTCATTTATATTAATTAAAAATTATAATTTTACGTTTTAATTACACTTAATAAAGGTATATATATATTTTAAAATAAGTAATATAATAAATTAAAGTATTATAAATAACTTAAAAAGATAATAATATCTTTTTTTAATAAGTCGTTTATAATAAATATAATATTAATAATAGAAAAAACAAAAACGAAAAAAGAACATTTAAATATATATTTATATAACTTATAATTATATTATTAAACTAATATAAAATAAGTATTTATACTTATTTAATGATTTAAAATATTAAGAAACAAATACACTTATTATTTCATTATTTAAACTATTATAAAGTAAATATACTTATTACTTTAACTATCTTTTATTATTAAGTTATTAATATTATTTTTATCACTTTATAAATATTTAATAAATTAATATAAATTTATAAAGTTAATAAAATATTGAAAAAGACCTTTTAAACCCCCTTTTCACTTATAACGAGTCTTTATTTACGGTAGGTTTTTACGTTTATAACAAGTTATTACTTTTAATTAACCTCTTTTTTCTTTTTATAATAAAAGTTAAAACTTAAAATCTTTATTATTATATAATAATAACTTAATTTTAAATAAGTTATAAATTAATTAAATTAGTTTTAACACTTTTATAATTAATTTAAAGAAATAAAAAAATCTTAAAAGCTGGATTAAAGTTTAAATTAAACCTTTATTTCCTTTTTATTTAGTTTAAACTTTATTTAAATAAAGGTTTTAACTAGTTTCATTAACTTTAAACTTTTTTTTAACAAATTAACATAAGAAAAAAAGGATTATACTTATAATATCACTCGACCGATTTAACTTAGTCGATTTAATAATTATAAATATTATATAAAAAGACTTTTTAATAAATATAAATAAGAATAAAAAGGGTTAATAAGTTTTTAATATAGTTTCTTTATATTATTATATTAATAGTTATAATATATAAACAAATAAATAAAAGGAACTTTTATATAAATTCGTATCTTTTAATATAAATAACTTAATTAAATATAAAAAATAAGAAAGTTATACTTATAAAAACACGAAAAATTGAAAATTATAATGAAATATATAAATTATTTTACGTTTTTTTAAATATAATTAAAATAAATCGATTTTTTATAAAAATATCATTTTATTTATATGTTTATTTTATTTATTTATTATAATTAAGTTAATTTATAAAGTAATAATAAATTTAAATTTTCCATTTTTAAAAGTTAAGTTTTTTAAATAAAATATATAACTCGGGTTTTAAAATTAATTAATAAAAAGATTTATAAGTTTTATTTTTAAGTTTAAAATATATTGATAAACTTTTTATAGTTTAAATTTTAATACTTATTTTTATAAATAATAAAACTATTTTTAAAATAATAATTTAATTTAAATATTATAAATTATATCTTTTTAATTATAATTTAATATAAACTTTATATATTATATTATTAAAAAATATTTAACGTTTTTTATAAATAAATATATATATATAACGGGTTTTTATATAAAATCGTATTTTTTATAAAAATAATCGAATAAATACCGCACCTTCTTTTTAATTATATAATTATAAGGTATTTAAATTTAAATATATAAAGAAATATATAAAATAATTTATATAATTTATTTTAATTTTAGTTTTTTTACGTTTTCCTTTTAATTAAACTTTATAATTATATAATTAAAGATAAAAGAAAAGGATTTTTTCGATTTTTACATATTAAGTTATTAATATTTGAAAAACTTGATTTTATATAAAAAATCGAGTAGTTTATATTGATAGGTACGTATATATGTAAAAGCAAATAACTAAATGACGATATAAAATGGTATAAGGGTGAGACGATGTATATTAGTTGTCTAAGGAAGGAACTATCTATTAAGGGTCACGGAGAAGGAGCGACCCTTATATGTTATAAGTACATAGGTATTTCCTTTGAAATAATAGTATTATTATGTTTATTATACACCTATCAATTTATTAACTTATAAATAACGTTAAGTTAATTATAATATATATATTTAAGATACTTTATAAATAAGTAAACTATATAATAAATAAACTAATATTTATATTTTTTATAATTTTAATTATTAAAAAACATTTATATAATATAAAAATTAATTAATTAATATTATTATTTAATTTATTCTTTTTAGTTTTATATTTTAAAAATTAAATAACTTTTTTATATTAAATATTTAGTTTTTTAATATGTAATTTAAATTAATTAATTTATAAATAATAACGTATTATACAAGCTTATAAATAAAACAAGCTCGTAAACGAAATGATTTCTTATATAAAATCGACTTTTTCGAAAATTTATAACTTTACACATAAAAGTCGGAAAAATCTTAGATCTTTTTTTCTAGTTATATTACTATATAATTTAATTGAAATAAAAATCCAAAAAATGAAATATAAAGAATACGGAAAAAAACGTAAAAACTAAAATTATAATAAAACGTATAAACCTTTTTACGTATTTTTTTATATATTTCACTTTTAATTAAATTATATAGTTATATAATTAAAAAAAAAAAGGTCCGAGATTTCTCCGATTTTTACGCGTAAAGTTATAAATTTTTAAAAAAGTCGATTTTATATAAGAAATTAAGTAGCTTACTCGCTTATAAGACATATTAATATATATAATTAAATTAATTATAATACGCTTATTTATATAATAAATAAAAAGGTATTTAATAATTTAAATTTTAAGGAGTTATAATTAATTTTAATATTATGTAAATGTTTTTTAATAATTAAAACTACGAAAATTATAAAAACTAATTTATTTATTTATATAATATATTCGCTTATAAGGCATATTAACAGTTTTTTAAATAATAATAATTTTTTATATAATAAATATTATATAAAATATCGATTTTTTATAAATAACCGTTTTTTATTATTTATATTAAAAATAAATATTATAATTATTTATTTATATAAAGTCATGAAAATATTAGAAAAATGTATATTTAAGCATTTTATAATTTAATATTTTTATCGAGCTATTTATTTAAGTTAATCGCAAATATTTCCCTTATCAGTGGTGAACAACGATTCCACGTACGCTTGTTAGACGGAGCGAGGGGCTTGGCGCCGCTCGCCTCTTCTAAGCGTGTGGCGTTGTCTGCTTCATGAGAAAGGCACGGACAAGGGAAGTGGGAACTAGGGAGCGAAATAAAGAGAACAAGAACAAGACAAAGCATTACTTTTATTGCTTCTATACTCATAACAGAGTGGTCTTCAAGGCTCGAAAGTGTCGAGGCTGATTAATACTATCACATGACTAAATTTCATGCGGGTGAGGTGACAATGGCAGTGGCCTCTAGCGGGGAGTGTCAATCAGGTCCGCATGGAAGTGGAGTTGATGATCAGGCCACTCCTAGGTACCCATCATCCATGTTCATCTTGGCTACTCTAGGTTTCAAATACATAAGAGCTAAGACATGATAGGGGCGTTGACGTTTGGACCGCCAGGTATCCAATAAACAAACATCTAGCTGACCGGAAGGAGCTAATGCAAATTGACGAGCTTGTCGTTAGGATAATTGCTATGAAATGAAACTAAGGGGAAAGGTAAGTCTAGCCCATGGTGGTGTGAACGATGCCACTAGCCGAATAGAAAATAGATAACTAGGCTGTATCATCTGTGATGCACAATTAGGCAATGCACGGAATCGGCTCAAGAAAGAGATACCTATCAGGTCCTCTGCTATGCTTGGGCTACTGTCGACTAGACAAGGTTTAACTAACAAGGTAGTTCCATGTAGCGTTTGATGAGCAACGGACTCGGTGAGAGTATTGCCGATAGATAGACGTATAAAGCTATAAAATGAATATACCTACCTGTACTTCGTACCTATGTATATATCTAGGTTGCGTGATACCTATTACGAAGCATACGCACTGCGTACACTAGGTATATGAGGGATATATTATTGTGTGTACAGAGAACAGCTCCGACGAGCGCGCATTGCCTGGTATGCGCTGAGCTTCTGTAACAATATCCAGCCAATGTCCATGGTAACGAGCCCCGAGTGCGGATTTAAAGAAATATAGTATTGGACTATGACAGTGATTTCAATACCGGTAGCTCTGAGACAGAATATTCAAATTTAAACACTTGCTTGGCCTCGAGACTAGAATTTGAATAAAGGGCCTCCGAGCCGATAATAGAAATCGATGAGTCGGTGTAGATCGTAGCTCCCAGGGTAGACTCGGGGAGCCACATGTGTCCATGGCTCGCTGCCACGCTTGACAAGGGAATGCCGATCGACCCCCAGTACTTCGTGGGGTCTATGATGGATGAGAACAGCAAGTGACATTTCTAAGCACAAGATCGTACATCGGAGGTTTTACTTAGTGGCCGACTTAGGTTCGTCAAGCGTAAATAAGCGTTTTGGAATTTTTCGAGAACGAATAGGTAGCTTAGTCCGAGTTGTGTAGCTGCTCAAAAAGCGAAAAACCCACTTTTGTATGGTAGGGGAAAGTGTGGAATTAGGTAAATTCCATATCATGGGAGGATGTAGCTGTGTGTAGTAAGCCACGGGCAAATAGGTGCTAGATTTACAGATACCCTCGGGTATTAGCATGTAGAGCGCGAGCCCGATAACAGCGTTGCGCGCCTAGTTTAGAGGCTGAAGGTAATATGAGCCACGAGGACTACTACACCATGTGCTACCGTAGCACTCGAGGGTTAGTCTAATTGAGGGCTGCCCACTTTGGACGTACTAAAACTGTTGACGGAGACAATTGATGTGACATGAGTCTAAGCTATCTAGCATGGGTCAAATAGCCGAACGGTTAATTACACTATATACTCACTGATTAAGTCTTTGACTTAGGCTGTCTGTTTGTGACCTAGTGAAGACAACTCTGTCCTACGATAAGCCCTTGAGTGTGCGGTGTTGTCTGATCCGAAGTCTCCGGGACAGCAGAGACCCTGAAGCCCGAGGTTGGTGGAATCAGACATATCAGACGCAAGCCCCCGCGTAAACAGGATATCGAATGACCACTCAAATAACCGCACGCTCACCTCACGAACCCAAACCGGCAGGTCACAAGGTACCTTGTACGCCTGCACGATACATATCAAGAAGTACAAAAGCAGAGGTTAGTTCATGGAAGAGATAGAGATAGGTATTCGCTAGATTTGGGTCGAGTAATTAGGCTGGTCACATCCTGGTTGAGGTGTGTGTTACGTAAGATTAAGAAAGCTTCAAGCAACCCAGACGATAAGGTAAGGCGAGATGTGTAATCTCGCAAATGGTAGGAGGAAGACTGGTAATAGATGTAGGTATCTTAGAAAATTTTATTACACTAGAAAGGAGGGCAGCGTTGACACCATCGAAAGACAGGGGGTGGCTAGATCATCGTCTCCTCGCTACAATGTGGGGTGGGTAGCATTCTGCCACGCACGGCGTCCATCAAGGTAGACACGTGCTAGACTAGGTCCGCCTAGCCTCCGGGTTACTGTAAAGTATTCTGAGGTACGGTTTAGTTCATCCCAGGTTTCAACTCTGCGCTAGCTACCGTTGGTGCTGCCGTCAGTGCAGGCAGGCATCGTACCAATCTAAGTAAAGCCTGAGAGTGTTTAGAAGGTTTGGAGAATGTGACCATTTGCATGAGTCTCGCCCCAGAGCACCATACCTAATAGACCCATCACTATCGGGTTGGTAGGGAGTAAGGATACCTTAAACTGCTGCGCGACTATAGGAGCCAAAAGCCTAACGCCAGTGCGACACGACAGAAACTCTCGTTCGAGGGAAGTCCAGTCAAGAGGACAGGTGACCGGTTAGCCGCAGCTTGCAGTAGTTGACTCTTATCACACTCTATAATTGGCTTGCTCGATCTGTGATTCCGGCAACGCCCATGAACGCTACTGTAAGGAGGTTTCCTTTGCGGGATACGGAACTAGGGAAGAATTCGTCTAATGACAAACTTGATAGTATAATATAGTGAGGAAGACGGCCTGAGGTGCTCATGATTTCCAGGTTGAGGTACAAATAATGAACCTACTTAGCAACAAAAAGCCCCCGCTTACGAAACCTTGAATACTTACACAGGTGCGAGGTCGAGGTGATAATCAGACTTGGGTGACAGCTCCTAGTCTATCTGAGCCTCCGACTTTGGTGGCCAAAGGTTCTGCCAATACTATCACCAGTATCGATCTCGATAAGATTACGGCTTGGGGAGATCGTAAAAAGGTGTGCGGAGTACTTCTGTATTATCAAGATGTAGGACACGTTATCGAACCGGTTGAAGTAGACATGCTGGCTGACCACCACTTGAATGGAGTTCGCTCGGGGAAGCCAATGGAGCCCGCAAGATATGTCACGCCGACGATAGGTGTATGCGCGTCAGCGTCAACGGTATCGCCAGAAGACAGTTTTAATAACATATAAATTCCAAAAGGCGACTCGCGTGTTAGACACATGTAGATAAGGCTTGAACCACGTGTCGCTACGAGCTCCACTCGTGCCTCCCGATGGTGTTACATAGAATCGGGTATACTCTAATCTAGTCGACGTTGAATGAATATCCAGTCTGATTAGATAACGTTTGCTCGGCCTAAAGGTCGTGTGCTGACTCGGAATTCGTCAACATCTAAGAGGCCGCTTAACCAGTCAGGCCGCCTGAGCTTTTCCGTCTTTTTCGTGTAACAAGATGATTCGGTCAAACCGCTATGCGGTAGCTCCCGCTGGTCGCTAGCCCCTATGTTGACTGCCGCTTTGGTGACCGAGTCGTTGGCCTTCATGTATGTATTGCTGCCCATCCTTGACCTACCTTCAGCCTTCAAGTACTATGTAAATAGGAGGCCGAGCACGTACATATGTAACATATATTATTATTGAGCAGATCGAGGAAAAGTGAGGTGGTGATCAATCGCATACGTGGGCCGGCCAACACCGAACGTCCGATTCTTAAAATAGATACTAGAAACAATGCAACCTATGTGCATACATAATACCTATGGTGTCATGTGTACATTACTATGTATTATATATGGACCAGGTCCCCAGGCTTCTGAAGGGCCGCATGTGCGAAAGACTCTTGGCAGACTGATTCACTGCACTGATCAGTAGCCGAAGTTGAGTAGGAAGTTATTGCGTAGCATGGTATACGGGCAGTGGCATGATCCTATGAAGCCTAGACTTCACGCAAGTTCCCAAGTTCGAATCAATCGGGGGGGCGACATTCACGATATCAATACCACAAGGGTAAGGCTGTTTTGTAGACCTGCAGGAAACCTTGAATCGCCGGGAATATGAAGGCTGGCGATGTGATGTATCACAGAAGCCAGCAACCTGGCAACTGGGTGAATGGTCTAAGTCCACACTCATTTAACTTACATTGCAGAAAATTGGGTGGCTCTGCTATCTATCTCCCTTAACGATCAGTAACTCTGTGCTTGATAAACATTTGAAGCCAACCCCCCTCGGGTTTTCTTAGAAGTGATGTTATTTTATTTGATCTGCATCCCGTGGGGGTTTGTATGCAATCCTGTTACCGCCGGCATGCTGTAATCGTGACCATGAATCCTGTTCTAAACGCCTAAACCCCATACTCTTGCCATTCTCGTCGCTATGATCAAAATATGTACCCAGTTGAATCCGGAGGAGAAATACCCATATGGGAGGAGAGGTTCGCACCCGATAATTTCGGACGTTGTCTTCGTCTCGTGCCTGTTAGGTCAAACCCGACGCCAGATCTACGCGAGGAGCACATTTTCTGAAGTATCCTCTCTCTAGAACATAAATGAGGGTTTCGAATACCGTCTACGGATGTATAGAAATATTGAATCTTAAACATATGGCGTCGGCCTATTACTTCGTCGAATCATGTGTTCCCAAGGCGGAGGAACTCGTGGCCGGCAATCGGCTATGGATTATTTGTCAGCACGAGTACTTATGAGCAATAAAAACCATCCTTGCCGGTCATCTTTGCCACATCTCGAGGTCACTTTCTAGGAAAGATGCCTATGACTGGGATGTCGGGGGATAGCTCATGGCAAACCTAGAAAGGCGTCGAAGGTAAGGTTGCGAGAAAAAAAAACCCCGACATACAACATAGTTCATCATTTCTGCACAACAATTAGCATTTCGGAGTAACTATGAGGATGACTTAAAAGTGGCTTCGTCTATCCTAATACCTTATCTCTAGATGCGTCACGTTAGGATGACACGGTTTGTTCGTCCTTTCATATATCGAGCACCACTTTTGTACGATGAATCGAAAATGTTGGCAACAATATTCTATCTACAATACCTTTTAGCATGCGACGCTTGGAAAATAAGACTTAAGGGGCCTACTTGAGTATAGTCGCACATGTCTAATGTGGTGACGTGTTGTCGTGAACACAACGTGTATGTATAAGTCAAAACCTGCTTTGTGGGCGAGGCAACAGCCGCAAAGGACCCTGAGTTGCAAGTGTCGACCGAAGAAAAAAAACCCTTTCTTCACTAGTCTTGATATCCTTAGGGATAGACGATGATTTCTAGAGGAGTAGATACGTAGATAACTGTGAGTGTAGTCTGGGTGAAGTACATAAGTAGGACAGCAGTAGAGATGTGTGGAAAGGCCGTGTGTATTTAAATTTGAGGTGTCGTCGAGAGCTCGGCCAGTGCTTTACACATAACCCGAACAGGCAGTAAACCAGGAACCCCTGCCTTCGTGTGTCTGGAATCATGCAGACAACTGCTTGTCATTCTAAAAGCACGCCAAGAAAGTCTCGCATGCCCCATATCTGATGGCATTGAACGAGTGGACGAGCTCGTAGATTCTCTCCATTGCACCATGATCCTTGTTAGACAGGAGCACAGCGGATTTTGGCCATTCGGCCCAGCGTTCTTGGCTTTTGGGTCGCCATAATGGGAGAGCCCACCAATACAGACCTCTACCGCAATGCTACGCATTAATTGGCCTTTAACAGCACCTAGTAACAGACTGTCAGCCGGCCCTCGTTCTTCACATAGGTACGAGTAGAATCAACGATTCAATATTGGGCCTAGTATCATTTGCTTGACAGTGCCCTGATGGGGGACACTGGGCACAGCCAACTCTGCTGGATCCACCATTCCTGGTTCGAGACTTTGTCTTTCTGCTACGACAGGGGGAGGGGTGAAGGGAAATCTGGAGGTTCACCTACACAGCACCAGTAAAGAAACACATGCAGGTGTCAACGGAACACTGTGCAACGGAATGGGTACATACAACCTTATAGGAATACACACGCTGATCGCCCTACTAACTGTACCAGTAGTCTGGACAAGATCCACTGCAAAACCAAAGAAAAGGGACCTCAGGAAAAAGAGAAGAAAAAAAAATCCAAGCACATTTACTACACTACAGGGGTGGCTGACTTATGTATTAACGAGGGTGTGTGCCCCGGTAGGTGGACACTAAACTAGGCTTCAAGTCGGTTCCCGCAGTTCCGTACTAGGTACCAGCTGCGGGCTAATGGGCTGTTCCGACTGCCGTGAAGCTCACTCCTCGCTATACACTACTACATCCCACATGAGATAAGCTACGTTGTAAGGACCCTCAACTCAGCAAGTTTTAGATTCATCAACAAAATGATATAGCTTAACCACTATACGGGCAACTCAAATGAGGTAGAAGGACTCATTTGGCTCTTTCCTGTTTGGTATGGTACATCATTTTGCGAGAATCCATCGGTAGCGTGTATAGAAGCATAGCTCATTGCCGTTGGGCGGAATGACACGAAGTATCTACACTGGCAGAAGATCTTCACAACGTGGTGAATAAATTCCCCGCAAAGTTCCGAACTAGAATGGCCTTGGTAGTATTTAACTAATGGAGGATTGTTGAAGGCATCAGCTCCTATCTACATGCTACTCACTGCTGACATGCCGATTTATAGCAGCTGAAGAGCCCACAAGACCGACGAAACGGGCACCAGACAAAGTTTACCCCAAAGAAACGTAAGAGGTACACAGGTACTTAATAAGTCCGGCAAAGAACCATTGTCACGTTATAAGAACAGGTACCTATTAGTAATTAGGATTTATTTGGGGTTTGGAGTTTAATTCCAAAAGGAGAGCTTCCTTCTTTCTGTCATAGGTATATGTAAGTACATCTAGCTACGCAATCCACGTTCATCTAGTTAGAGGTGTTATAACCCAGTTCTTTCCCTTTCGTGGGGAGCTTATAAGTACTCCTATAGAAGCTCACTTTGTATGGTATGATGACAGTGCATAGATAAGTGGCTAACACATATTGAAGATCTTATATACCTGGCTTGCCTTTTAACCATGAACATCAATATTAGAATAATGTCAGGCTTTAGGGAATGTATTTACGCCTCTGATTATTGACTAACACATCTAATATCTATTATGTCGCGACCTTAACCACTTGACGACCCAAAAGCGCGACACGTGGGATTCACAGTAACCCACCCCACTCCTCCCACTCTACCAACCCCTGAAATAGTGTTAGTTCCCGCTGTGGATTGTCACAGGTAGTGAGTATCAAACAGATTTTTACTAGGTCGTTTAACAGTCATAATATAGCATCCCTTTTTTTTTCTTTTTTTCAGGTGGGGAGTCACTGAAAGCAGCTACGAGCTACGAGCCTAATAGAAACATTTCGTATATAAAAGTGTTTCGAGATGTACATATGGTGGGTGGGTAACTTGATAATGGGGACGCTAATATTATTTCAGGGGTTGATTTGGACGCAGCCAAGCAATAAACCCCCTAAGGCACCCACTTTGAGCCACCGAGAAAGACATTCTAGAACACCTTCCATGGGAGGGAAGGAAAAGGAAAAACGAGAGAGAAAAGTTTTTTTTGACAAGGGTAGGCGACCATAGGCTAGCTAGATAGGTAGCATACTTATTACATAGAAGTGTTCGTGTCTTAGAATAACCGTTGAAGATCATTTGTTCGACCGTCGGGCGTAGACCGTAAAGCAATACCTATATCACGTTAATATATACGCTGACAGATCTTACATGACCACCATGTTTATATAGGGTTTTTTTTACCTTTCTAAATTAGTGATTAACTCGTGATGCAATAATGTCGACGGTAAAGAAGCATTGGAAACAAGCCCCTCTATAGGCCAAAGGAAGGTTTTCTTCACGTAAATTTGTGCCGTCAACTCTTAATTCTTTGCTTCGTAGACCCCGGGACCGGTAACTTAGTCTTTGATGCCGTAACAGGTTTCTCTTTCCCTCTTTCCCTCTTTCCTGTTAATATTAACAATGACATTGCTATAACCTCGTGGTAGAATGTCTATAAAAGATTCTATACGAACATCCCTCGCTTTATAAAGAAATATTACGAGCGGCTGAACCTGCCTGATTTAAGTACCGGCTTATATACACGCTGCCAGAATGTTGGAAAGCTCTAGCTTCGTCATCAAGCTTAGATCCCCTGTATTTATTATTTGTAAAACGGAGGCCGTTTCTTCATTTAAGCTATATTGTTTTCGATAGCCTACGCAAATCACCTCAAGATTGCCTCTATATCTTAGCCCAAAAGAGGAATAATTACAACAGAGACAAGCGTTGATGTCATCGGAGCTGCTAGACATGTAACTATTCCAAAGGGAATCCATGCTACTTTTTAATTTATCCCGCCCAAACACGAGAGACGATTCAGGTCTCTATAAACCTGGGCATGTCAATTTACTTTGTTAGCCTATGCACATTTGCGTCAACCATGTCTACACACATGTTGCCGCAGCCAGACGCAACCATGGTGAAAGGAACACTTGACCAATGACGACGAACCCGACGCAACGTCTCGGGTCATCTAGCCATGCCATCGGAAAAGTACATAAACCATTGATTGGCAGCGCTTGCGTGGTCCGAATAACGCCATTCTCCACTGAAGGATGTCGTTTTCCCATTTGACTGGTTCCAATTCCGCACACGGGCATGAAAAATCCCCGCGTTAAGCTCGATCTCTACGCAGGGGCGCAACGGTCTTTCACCTACCAGACGTTAGGCAGATGACTTTCTAAAGCGAGTCGTGTATCGTTTGAGAATTGTGGCGGGTGTAATTGCATCCGATATTAACGCCGAAGATAGCAGTGATAACGGCCTGGCAGGGAGGGTGGGAGCTTGACATGTGATCATGCGGCGAACAACGATGAAATCCTGCCGCTGTTTGGGCCTCCTCGCTTGACTTGCACAGATTTCTACAAGAGGCCATTGAACACCGGTGGCAGGCTAGTACAGACCATGAGGCTCTGGAGTTCCGGCATCATCTGTGAGCTCGCCTGTCCAATTTAATCTATTTTATGTCTCTAGATCTCTAGATCAATAGTGATACGCGACTCTACATATATTTTCGAGTTCCCTCAGGCATCCCGCACTTCAAAACCATGATGTCGTGCTGAGTTCAACAAGCCTATTTGTTACATGCATACCTAAGGTAGCGCGCAATGATATACACTTGGATACCGTAACACCTACCTAGGGAGTTAGCTACCAAAGGTTTATCTATTCGCATCCTTTCCTGATAAGTTGAAACCTGGTACTAGGGCCCGAGCCGATTCTGTGACAGTTACTTCAATGAAATAATCACGTTGAGGGGCTGCGAAAGGATATGATAACTTCGTCGGTTGTATTTTTCAAAAAGTACCTAATCATTTAAATAAAAACGGCATTTTAATAATTAAAAAGATTAAAAATTAAATAAAACCTTTTACGTACTACACAAGCGAATGAGCCACTCGATATTTTATATAAAATCGATTTTTTTTTTTTAATCTTTAACTTTGCGCGTAAAAATCGTAAAAATCGTAAAAATCTCGAACCTTTTTTTTCTAGTTACATAATTATATAGTTTAACTAAAAACAAAATCAGAAAAATTAATATTAAAAAACGGGAAAAGAAAACGCGTAAAAACTAAAATTAAAATAAAACATATAAACCTTTTTATTAAGCTTTTAATTTTTAATTTTTTTGATATTATATTTAGTTATTTTATATAATTATATAACTAAAAAAAGGTTTAAGATCTTTCCGATTTTTACACGTGAAATTATGAATTTTTAAAAAACTTGTTTTTATATAATTTTCTTAATTTTAATATAAATTAAAATATTTATAATAACTTATAAAATGTTATTATAATTTAATTTTATTATAAATAAAGTTATAAAACACAAAAAAAGTTTTTTATAAGTATTATAAATATATAAAATAGTTTTATTACGAGATAAAAATACTTGTTTTTTAAAAAATAAATTATATTTTAATAAGTAATATAAAATTAAAAACAAGTAGTTATAAATAAGAGAAATATCTAATAAAAAAGAATAACTTTATAAATTAAAAAATATTATAATTAAAAAAAGAAGTCTCGAAAAAAAGTAATAACTAAGTAAAAACGATATAATATATATATTTATATAATTAAAAATATTTAATAATTTAAATTTCAAAGAGTTTTAATTAATTTTATTTATTATTTTTTTATTTTTATTTTATTTTAAAGGGTTTTAACTCGAAAAATATAATGAATTAATCGATTTAAATTATATATTAAAAATTTAAATACTTAATATAAAAAAAGTATTTAGTTTTTAATATATAAAACTAAAATAAAAAAAAAGTAATTTAAATAAAAATAATTATTAATTAATTTTAATGCCACGTAAATATTTTTAATGGTTAAAACTATAAAAGTTATAAAAACTAGTTTACTTAGTTATATAACTTACTTATTTATATGGCACGTTATATATTTTAATAATAATAATTAATTAATTAATTTTAATGTTATATAACTAGCTTTAAATAATTAAAATTATATAATTTTAAAACTTAATTTACTTTTTTATATATTTTATTAACTTATAAACGATGTTATTATTTATACTTAATAATTATATTTTTAAAATAAATAAATTAAAAAACCCTGTTTTTAAATATATAAATATAATTTTATATGTTTTAATAATAATAATAAATAAAGGTTTTATCAATTAAAATGTCAATAATTATAAAAACCTTATATTTATATAAAACTTTTATTAATTAATTAATATATTTTATTAAATTAAATTAATGAAATAACGTGTCTTATAAGCGAGTAGGCCATTTAATTTTCTATATAAAATCGACTTTTTCGAAAATTTATAACTTTACGCGTAAAAATCGCAAAAATCTCGGACCTTTTTTATTAGTTATATAATTAAATAGTTTAACTAAAAATAAAATCGAAAGAATTAATTTTGAAAAACGCAAAAAAAAACGCGTAAAAACTAAAATTAAAATAAAACGTATAAACCTTTTTATGTATTTCTTTATATATTTCACTTTTATTTTTTAAATTTATTATTAGTTAAACCTTATAATTATATAATTAAAAAAAAAGTCCGAGATTTTTACGATTTTTACGTGTAAAGTTATAAATTTTCGAAAAAGTCGATTTTATATAAGAAATTAAGTGGCCTACTCGCTTATAAGACACGTTATATAATGTTATAAATATCTTTGTAATTAAAAGTTAAGTAAATATTCCATTAAAAATAAACTTTGAAGTATTATAAAATGCAATCGAGAGCGTATTACATCTTTAATCTTTACTCGGGACACCATTTATTAGTTGTTTAAGCATGTCGTTTTCTTGAATGTTACGTTCTTGACCCTCATAGAAAAGTAGCCCATTTACTTTATACCCTTTTGGAATAGGTCTCAAGCTTCCAAGTTTCACGATCTACGTTACATCTCCGGAATCCGGATGGAGCATAAGGCTCCATGCTATAAGGGTACGGCGATTGTCCTTCGTGCTGATAGACGGGGTGACGTTAACGAGGCTTCAGTTCAACAGGCCTACATAGATGTCTACCCGCATAGACGGAAATCACTTGACCAATCTCCTGAAAGGAGCAAGCAGAGAGCCTAGTATCTCTAACCTAGGTGGTATATACACAGGTGATAACAGGGTTTCGTGGAGGGTGACCAACTAAGATACCTGGGCACTCTCTTCTTGTCAGCCCCTGAAGGATATCATAAATATGCCCGGATGCTTCGCAGACATTCTTCACAAGCCTAGCTCAACTAAATCCGGCTTTCGCGATAACGCATGTCCTTGTCCAACATAAACGTAGGACTTGGGCAATGCTTTAAAGATATTGTGATCCATTACATCGGCCACCAGATTCCCATTGCGCTACCTGAGGCATAGTAGGTCATTGGTCGGAGCCCTAGCAACTCATGGAAACCCGTGGCCTCCCTCCCATCCACGTGCTAGTATGCTAACAAAGGCTTCATTATCGTATATCAAATGCGGGGAATCGGATCATTTCTACGGCTATGTAGATTTTGTATGGGCTCTCCGCGTGGATCATGCATCGGTAGGGCCCTGGCAGGGAAGTTGTCAAAGCTGTCAAAGCTGTCAAAACTAGGGGGACGTAGTAGTCCGGCGCTAAATAAGTGATAGTCGAACCAGTCTACGTTCTTCTATGGCGCGCTCTGTCACACATGCTTAGCACGAGGAGCTCGAGAACCACTCACAGTTGCCATCGCTACGCTTGGCATCATTGGCCTTTGGATTTGGTACAGTCAAAACACATATTGACTGGGACCGGTGTGAGGCAGAGTCGGGGTTATCCTTGCTATAATATTCCAGGGAATGTAATAAATATCCCCACACTAACCGTTACCCCTGGAGATAAGTCCTTGTTAAATTTGGTGTACGGTTTAATGCGGGTATGTAGATGGCTAGTCGCGAGCTAGCAGTCTAGCGCGTGCAGGGGTGGCACAGGTAAATATTAAAGACTTCGAAAGTACTTAGTTTAATATAATAAACGAATAAAAGTACGTTTTAAAAAGCATGTATTACTTTAAATATAAATCGGAAAATTTTAAAAAAAAATTTATTTATATATATAATTATTCATTTAATTTTAACGTTAATTTTATATATATTTTTATATAATATAATTTAATAAAAATAAAAATAAAATAAATAAATATTAAAAACTTTAAATATATTTAATTTAATATAATAAATAAATAAAAATACGCTTTATAAGTTATTTTAATTTATATTTTTAAAAAGTATTTATATATTATTTTAAATAAAATTTAAAAAAAAAACTTAATCCTTTTTTAATATTTAAAAAATTTATATAAAAAGATATTTATTAAATTTTATTATATTATTAAATTTTAGTTAATTTTAAAATTTTTTATAATTAATTATTAAACCATTTTATTTTAAATAGTTTTTTAATAATAAAAATAAAAATAAAAATTTTTAACTTAATTATTTAATTATATTAATAAATAAAAGGTTTTAAAGTTTTTCCGATTTTTATTTAAAATAATACACGCTTTTTAAAAAGGTAAAGAAAAAATAGTTTATAAAGTGCGTATTATTATTTATAAAAAACATTAAAATAAGTACTTTTACGTATTAAGATATAAAGGGCTTTTATAATGCTTATTATAAGAAGGAATTTAATTAATTACTAGTTTATGTGACGAACCTCTTTATATATTCCTAGTTAGTTGACTTCATAGGTGAGTACGTACTAGGTTTTCTTGATTTAAAGGTAATAGTGGTTTAAAATTAATTTAAGTGATTTATAATGTTTTTATTTATTAAAGAGATTTTAAAGTACTTTCATTATAGTGTTAAAAAGTGATTATAGTTTTAAATTAATAACTAAAAAACTAAAATGAATAACTAGATATATAAGAAACTCTAATTTATTTATACTTATTTTCTTTTATATATGTTTTTTCTATTTAACATATTAAATACCAAAAGAATTAAACTTAATTAAATAAATACCTTTGATTTTTTAAACTTAATTAAATAAATACCTTTAATTCTTTAGACTTAATTAGATAAATACCTCTAATTATGTTACATAATATTATATTACATTATAAAAAAGGGGATTATTAGTTTATTTAGTTTTAATTTATACTTAATTACCCCTACTAAAAATTCTTTTAACATAATTAGTTCGTAATATTATTTCTCCCCTCTTGAATTTTTTATCTTTAAAGATTTTTTTTTTAATAAGTTCCCTTCTTTATTATCGTTATAATATCCAGTATATCTAAATCTATTTTAAAACCTTTAAAAATTTAGTGTAAATCCCGTAATTTTACTGCTATTTACATTTGTTTATATAGTTATAAGGTATTTCCTTGTTCCTATTATTTTAAAATGGACCTTCGTTACTTTATAATGCTTTAATTTAAAACATGTTTTTATTATACGGCTAAAGCTTGTAATTATTATAACGGTTCCGGTATCGAAATGTTTAATTTAACAGATCTCGGTCGCGAGAAGAATCGTATTATTAACAAGTGTCGCAAAGCAGAAAAAGAGCTTTAAATCTTTATTAGTCGTTTAACTCGTTTTCGTAAATAAGAAGAATACTTATAAAAGAGGGGTTTAAAAATGTTAAAACGTAGTTTTTTTATTATAAAAAAGCTCGAAAGAGTAGAGTTAAAAAAATAAAAGCTTTTAAGGGAGAAGTAAAAACGTTTAAAAAAAGAGTAAAAACGTTTTTAAGTTAAATAATAATTTTTAATCGAGTAGGCTAGAGTTGCTTCCGAGGTCGTCCCCTCTTTCAACCTGTCTTTTCTAGGTTAAGGCTTCGATTTTTAAGCCCTCCTAGTCGATCCGGGTTTTAACGATAAAAGTTTTCAAGCTTAACCGTTAAATTCTTTAAATACTTAAGTGGTTCTTAAGTATTCTCCTCGAGTAAATAACCGTTTTATTTAATAAAATATTATAACTAATTTTTAACCCGTTTTAAATTTAATATCTTTTTTATTTCGTACTTATTAAGGTTTTTTTTAAATTTTAATTAGTTTTTTAGTAAAACGTTTTTTTAATATTAGTTTTAAAAGTAAAACATAGAATATAAGATGTATTTTAGATTTTTTTTAGTAGTACTAGCTTATAATTAACTTTCGAAATAATCTCTTTAATTCTATATAGTCTTAACTTCTTAAACTTAAGTTTTTTATTAAGTCGTTTTATTTTAATTTAAGGTGTTTTTAATGTTACGCCTTATTATTAATAAAGTAAGTAAACCATGTCTCCTCTTTTAAGAATTGGTCTTTTAATTCTTTTTTTATTATAATACTTTGTTATTTTATTTTAAATAAATTATAATTCTTTTTATAGTCGTTATTATACTATCTAGACCTTTTCGGATAGTATTTTTACTCTCGAGGCTTTTATTTCGACTTTTAATGCTTTTGTAAGTTTAATTAATTATTTTTATACTTCTGTTTTCTACTTATATACTGCTTTGTGTAGTGACATTTTTATGTTTTTGTTAATCGAAGTGTTATATATTATTTAAGTTATTAATAGTAATTTTATTTAATTATTTATTTTCTAATTAATATAGCTTTATAAATACTATTCTATTATTTGGTTTAATTTCTTTATTTATTTGTTTGTTTAAAGATAATACGTTATAAATAACTTTTATTTAACTCTTATTTATTTTATTAGGTTTATTTAAAATTTTAAAGTAAATAATTTGTTTTTATTTAAAATAATGCGTTTAAGTAGTCTATATTTATTAACGTATTTTTTTAGGAAATTAAAAGCTAGTTATTTTATTATACTTAATTTATTAAATAGTAAGAAATAAATATATTTTGTGAGTTTATTAACGATTATTTATATGTTGTTATAAGGTACTTTTATAATAAAATCTTTTAACTTAAAAAGTTTCACTATAAAATCCCATGTAATTATGTGCTATACTTTGTTAAGTATTTAAGTTAGTTATAATAATTTATATGGTTTATGTTGTGATGTTTTAGCCTTATTATAAACGTTGTAATTCTTTATAATTTTTTTAATTGTTTATTATATTCCTAGAAAGTCGAATTCTTTTTAAAGTCGTTTTATTGTTTTGAAAATTCTTTGGTAATTATATAGAGAATATTCGTGGAATTTTTTGACGAATTTGTTTTATATTTGTTTTAATATATAGACCTTTTCTTTATATGAAAAGAGTTCGTTGCTAGATCCTTACTAAAACTAGAATTATTTTTCTTTTTAATTATAATTTTCCTTAAAACGTAGTTTCCAGTTTTTTATGTTAATTTATATATAAGTTAATATAACTAATTTGTTATTTTATTGTTTAAATATCTAGATATCTTTTTTATTGATTTTTGATTTATAATTTCCTTTTTTATTAAGAAGGGTTTATTTGGATGTTTTCTTTTCTTTTAATATAATAGATTTTAAAATTGAATTTAGATAGGAAAATTATTTAACGTTTATATTTTTAATTAAATGTTTATATTATTATAAATCGTGTAAAGTTCTTATGATTTAAATAAATATCGATAGGTTTCTTGGTTTTATTAAGTCATGGTTCTTATTCTTTTAATGCTTTAATGATTATTAATAGTTCTTTGTTATAAATTTAATAGTTTAATTTAGTATTATGTAATGCTTTAGATAGGTACGCGACTAGATATTATTTTTTATTGTTTTTTAGTTGTTTTAAGACTGTTTTAATAGCGAAATTTAAAGCGTTTATCTTTAGTCGTTTTTTCTTATTTTCGTTTAAAAGTTTATATATAACTTTATTAGTTATAACTTTTTTTAATAAAATAAAAAGCTTTTTTTGTTTTTGTTAAGATAATTAATTTCGTTAATGGTTTGGTTATTTGCTCGAAATCTTAAATGAGTTATTTAACGTAATTAATAAAGCCAAGAAATACGCGTATATTTATGACATTTCTAGGTTTTAATTAATCCTTAATTATTACTATTTTTCTCTTTTAAATATGGATTTTTTTTGGATTTATTGTAAACCTTAAATAATTTAGTTTTTTGATATGTTATTTATTTTTAGTTGAATAAACGAGTAGGTTTACCTTTTTTAAGGTTTTTAATACTTGTTTTATATATTTTTATGCTCTTTTTCGTTTTTTAAGTAAATTAGTATATTGTTTAAATAAACGAATATAAATCTATTTAGAAACCTATAAAAGACTATTATAATTATATGTTAAAATGTAGTGGGTGTGTTAATAAGTTTAAATAATATGATTTTATATTTATAATATTTATATATTATTCGGAAAGCGGTATATTATTTGTGTTTTTTAGCTATTTTAATTATGTAATAATTATTACGAAGGTTTAATGTTATAAAGATTTAAGCTTTATTAATTTGTTTTTTATAAGTTTTATTAATAGTAACAAGTATTTGTTTTTCTTTATTATTTTATTAAAGTGTCGGTAGTTAATTATTTGTCGTTATATTAAATTTCCTTTTTTATTAATATGTTACTTTTCGTTTTTATTAATTTTTAGTACTATGATTGCTAAGTATCTTAACAAGGATTTTAATTCTCGAATATATTTTTTATTAAGATCTTTTTAAATTCCTTTTTATAGTGCTTTTTGTTTTTCTTGATTTATAAGATATATTAAGAATAATTTTAGTTGTTTTCTTTCTTTAAAGTAGATTTAGTGATTTTATTAGTTATATTTTAGTAATTCTTTTTTTGTTTTATCTCTAAACAATTTATGGAAACGGAGGTACTCGCGTGATACTCTTTTCGTTAGATCTTTAAACTTAGTTACTCGAATTATATAAGCGATATATTTTGTTTTTATATTTGTTTTTTTGGAGTTATTTATGGTACTTATTTCATAATTCGTAGTGGTTAACTCTTCTTGTTTTTAATCTTAATAAAGCGTGTTTATCTCGAAATTTATTTGTGAATTACTTTTTTTAAGTTAATTCATTTTTAGTATTATATCGTGATTTAATATATATATAATGTTAAAAATGATTTACTTGAAATGTTTTTAAATGGTTATTAAAAGAAAAATTGTTTTTTTTAGTATTTTGTTATTTTTGTAACTAAATATATATTTTTTAAAGTTTCGTAATTAATATGAATTTTATTTATATACTTATAATATTTTGTTTTTTAAGTTATCTTAATTAAAATATAACTTTTATTTGTTTTTAAGTTTATAAAAGCTTTATACTTCTTTTTATTATACTTGATTTTGGTTATAATAGTATTATTAAGTCTTAATTGGATTTTATATAAGGATTTATTATTTATGGCTTCTCGCTGTTTTGCTGGCGAGAGCTTTTGTCGTTTTTTGGTTTTTTACGCCTTTTCTTTTTTGGGTTTTTTTGAGTCGTTATGGCTTGGATGTCTTTCTATTTTTAAGCTTTTATAAGAGCGTGTTTTTAGTAATCGTTATTTAAATAGTTTTTTTAATTATTTTTTACGTAATAAGGGGTGAGAGGTTTATTCTTTATATAAAACCTTATATATTAAAACTTTAATTCTTTTTTAAGGGCCTTTTTATAACTTATATTTGTTTTTCTATTAACTCGAAATCTTTTAAGGTTCTAGATTATTTTCAAATAAAAGGCATAATTCTCGAATTTATTTATTAAAGGTAACTTAATATCTCTTTATAGGTTTATATAAATTTCTAAAAACTTTTTTTTTGAAGTATGTCTTAACGATTTGTTTATAATTTAGTTTAGTTATATATATTTTTGTTTATTATTTTATTAAATGCTTTTTTACGAAGTCGAATAAACTAGTATTATACTTAGCTTGTTTTTTAAGCCATTATGAAATATATAGTCCCTTTTATAATTCTTATAATTCTTTTTCGATTTCGTTTTTTTCGAAACCCGCTTTAAGTAAATCGTGTATATTATATAGTATTAAGATATAATATATATAACTTTTAATAATTATTTTGTTATTTTTTTTTTTGGAATTTAAGTGAAAATAACATGCCTTAAAATAATGTGGCTATCGTGGAACGTTATTATAAATATATTTATTTTCTTTTATATCATTATTTTCTGGTTCTTAAAGATAATAGCCGGATTTATCCTTAAAACTTCTATGTACTTAATAAGCGTCGTTAGTGTAAAAGCTTTAATGTAATAATATATGTTCCTTTTTTAGTTGTTTTTCTATTTTTAGCTTTGTTTTAAGTTCTTTATTTAGTAACTTATTAAGTTAGCTAATATTATTTAAGTTTTAATAAACATTATAATTATTATTTATATAAAACCTCTAATTTAAGTTATTATATTGGCTTTTTCTTTAATAGGTTTCATATTTATTATCGTTATAATGGCTTTAATATAATCTATTATAATTTAACTTAATTCTTAAGTCATATTCTAGTTTGTAAGTATTGTATTTATATAGTAGTTCGTTTTTATTATATCCTTATTTAGTTTATTTTAATGTAAAGTACTTTAAATATAAGTAATTATACTTTAAATAGTTTTTACGGTTAACTTAATAATATTTATAGTTTTTTTTATAAGGACTTTTTTATTTTTTTTGTTTTAATAGTAGTAATAATAAATACTTGGTTTATTTCTTTGTTGTTTTCGAAATGAATTTTTATTTTAAAGGTTTTTTTTTCGGGTTAAGAAATCCTTTTTGTTTTTAGTTTTTGTTTTTTAGGATTTTAGTACTTGTTTTTATAATGTTTTTTCTTTTTATAATTAAAACATTTAATAATTAATTTATTTTGTTTTTTTTTGCTTTTTTTAAGTAACGTTAATTTTAATGAGGTTTGACTTAGTTTTAATGCTTTTTCTTGTTTTGATATCACTTTTGTGATTTCCTTTTTTTTGTTAATCGCCGTTCCTTCATTATATTGTTTTTTTCTTTTCAAGGTACCATTTAAAGTTTTTATTATTAATGGTAATTACTATTATAACGTAATTATTAAACTTTTCTAGGTTCTTTTTTTTATATAGGTTTATTTTATATAACTCATTTTTTATATGGTTTTTTAGTTCTTAATAAAATAAGTAATATAAGCTTTTAATAAGTAGTTATAATTAGTTTATAAGTTTTTTAAACTTAATAGCGTAATTTAAAGCTTTTTTATTTTGTTATAATTTATAAAGTTAAGTTTTGGTTTGTTATTTAAGGATTAAGTTGCCAAATATAAATTTAAGTTGTTTTTTAAACTCCTTATAATTTTTGAAGACTTTTTTTATGTTTTTTTAGGCGTTTAGTTTATTTTTTAAATAATTTTTAATACCAGTTAAAACTAGGTTAAAGCAATTTTAACAAAGAGCTAGGATACCGTGAGAACCTTTTATTTTTTCGTGGTAATTATTCCGTGATAAAACTATAAATAAGTTTTAACTTGGATTAAAAATCTCTTTAAATCGCTTAACTTATTATATTTGTTAAGTGTAATTAATTTGAATTTTTTTATATTAAGAGTTGTTATGTTGTTTTTATTGTTTGAATTATTAAAATTATTATCATTTAAAGGTGGTTTTAGTTATTTGTTTTTAAGAGGTAAAAGTTATTTTATTTATTTGTTTTTTTAGGTGTTTTTTCCTCCTTTTTTTTCTTTTTCTTTAAATGATTTTTTTTATTAAGTTTTTAAGGTGTTTTTTTAAAACTCTTTTTTAGTTGTAATTATAATTAATTTTTATGTTGGTTTTTTTTAAACTTTTTTATTATATTATAAAAGAATTTAAATTTTTCGTTTAAGAGTTTATTAATTATTGTTTTTTTATTTGTTTTTTTTATTACTCTTTAGTTTTAAGGGGTATGCTTGTCTTGAGACGGTTCGATTGAAAGTCCTTTTTTTTAAACCAATATTAAGTATTAATTAAGGAGTTATTAAAATGTGACGAACCTCTTTGTATATTTTTAATTAATTGACTTTATAGGTAAATACGTATTAGGTTTTCTTAATTTAAAGGTAATAGTGGTTTAAAATTAGTTTAAGTGATTTATAATGTTTTTGTTTATTAAAGAGATTTTAAAGTATTTTTATTATAATGTTAAAAAGTAATTATAGTTTTAAATTAATAATTAAAGAATTAGAATGAATAACTAGATATATAGGAAACTTTAATTTATTTATATTTATTTTCTTTTATATATGTTTTTTCTATTTAGTATGTTAAATATTAAAAGAATTAAACTTAATTAAATGAATACTTTTAATTCTTTAGACTTAATTAGATGAATACCTTTGATTGTGTCACGTGATGTTATATCACATTACAAAGGAGGGGACTATTAGTCCGTTTAGTCTTAGTCCGTGCCTGACTACCCCTGCTGGAAATCCTTTTAACATAGTTGGTTCGTAATAGTTTAACTCGTGATTAGTTATTTTAACACTGGTTTAATACATAATTATATATATTTTAATAATAAAGTAAGGTTATTAACTATGTTATACTTTAAAAAGTAGTTATAAGCTTAGATTTCAAGGAAGTACATAAAATAAAAGCTTATAATACGATAATAAAAAGATAATAATAAAGCGTTACTTTGATTCTTATTAAAAATTAACTTTTAATAAGTACTTTTTACTTAATAAAGTGATTAAAAGCATTTTCAATATAAATGTCCTTTGTTTTTAAAAGTTTAAACATTTCTTAAATCTTATAAACAGTGACGTTTATACTACGTAACTATATTATCGTTTAAAATACTTAGACTCGACTTTGAGATTTATATTGTGACCTTATATTATAAACGGTATTTTACATGCCTACTTATTATATGTTATATAAAGGTTTTTATTTTACTTATTTATATAATACTATTTAATTTAAATGAATTTATTATAACTTAATAACAAGATAATAAATAAACATATTATTATTATATTTATTATAAAATAATAAAATTAAAGAAATATATTTAATTATAAAAATAACATTAATTATATTTTATTTTATTTATATTTTATTTTATTTATATTTTATTTTATTTATATTTTATTTTATTTATATTTTATTTTATTTATATTTTATTTTATTTATATTTTATTTTAG
>MU404245.1:0-37814 GCA_022695795.1 Biscogniauxia marginata
TATTATTATTATTATTATTATTATTATTATTATTATTATTAAAATTTTATATTATTTTTAATATTATTATTAAAATTTTATAATATTTTTAATATTATATTATAATAACGATTTAAAAGTATATTTACGCGATTAATTATTATATTAAAAATTTAAAAACTTATACTTTATAAAGAAATTATAATCGTTTAATATATTATTAATTTAAATAAATAATTATTTCTTTGTCGTTTTTATTATGTTATTAAAATAATAAATATTTTATTACGCGATTACACCGCGAAGTACATTAAATAAAACTAAGCCTTTAATTTTATATAACGATAAAAAACTTTTTAAACGCGTTTAAATAAACGAATTAATTATTAAAATTAATATAATAATAATAAATATAAAACGATATAAACGATTATAATAAATTTAATAAAGTAATTAAAAGTAAATTATAATTATTTAAATTATAAATGTTATTAGTTACTTTTTATTATTATATATTATTTTAATTAAAAAAATATATTTTACTTTATAATATCGCGATAACTTATTATTATTAAAAAGTAAAATTATAAATAAGTTTAATATAAACTTTATAAAGCATTTTTATAAATATATATAAAAAAAGAATTATATGCTTTTTAATTTTAAATAATTATAAAAGTTATTATTTTATTAACTTCGAAAATTATTATTAAAAAAATATCGTTATACTTTATATGTTTTAATATTTTAAAATAAATATATAATAATTATTTATAAAGTTTAATAAATTATTATTATATTTATATTATAAAAAAACTTTTTAATTAACTTTATAAAAGTTTTCGTTATTATAATAATTAATTTAAACATATAAATTAAATTTCATATAAATTAAATTTCATATAATTAAATTATTTCTTTTTAATTTAAAAAAAGTTATTATTATATTATTTATATTTATATAAATAATAATTTTTTTTCTCGATTTCGATATAAATTAAGTGTTTTAAAAAGTTAAAATATTTATAATTAACTTATAAAAACTGTTTTAATATTAATATATAAAATGTTTTTATTATAAAATAAAATAATTTATTTTCGAGAAATAAATTATATTTTTAATAAGCGACATAGAACTAAAAATAAATAATTATAAATAAAAAAGCTTTAAAAAAGTAATAACTAAATAAAAACGATATAATATATATAATTAAATTAATTATAATATGCGTATTTATATAATAAATAAAAATATAACTAATAATTTTTAATAATTTTAATTTTAAGGAGTTATAAATTTAAAAAATTTTTTTTTAAAAGGCTTTAACTTGAAAAATATAATAAATTAAGTAATATAAATTACGCTTTAAAAATTAAATACTTAATATAAAAAAGGTATTTAATTTTTAAAGTATAAAGTTAAATAAAACGATTTAAATAATAATAATTATTAATTAATTTTAATGCGGTGTAAATGATTTTTAATAATTAAAAGTATAATAATTATGAAATTTTGTTTATAAGCTTGTTTTATTTACTCGTTTATATAATACGTTATATTTATATTAATTTAATAATTATTAAAATTAATATATAATTTTATTAATGTTTTAAAAATAAGTGTTTTAATAAAAACACACATTATAAATGAGGGGTTGTTACAAATAAGGCGCAAAGCGGTTAAATCATTTAAGAAATAGGTTATATAATAATGATAGAAGAGGGTGACTCTAGTTTATCTAATGAGATATATAAATTTAAGGCCTTAGTGCTTTAGCCAACCAACCACTCCGAACACTCCGTATCCCATTAAATTTTCGTGTTCATTACTTTAACTATTTCCATCGCTCTTGCTAATCTTCTTTCTCGCTCTCAACCCTCAAAATAATCCTACTATGCAGTTCCTTACAGTCGCGGCGGCGACTTCAGTCAGTGTTCCGCTAGACTTTGCGGGCAACGCCGCCCGAGTACTCGAATCAATCAAGATCGCCAAGCATAAAGGCGCAACTCTGCGCACTGGGCCTGAGGTTTGTGCTATTTGTCTACAAGTCGAATGATTCTCACATCTTCACAGCTTGAGTTGATAGGATATGGGGCACTAGATCACTTGCTCGGTACGTAACTCCCGTCGTCGCCCTTCCTTGTGCTTGCAGATTCTAACAAACAACGGGGTTTTGTGATCAGAGGGCGACACCTTTGCACACTCCTGGGAAGTGCTGGCCGATATTATCAGTGATGAAGCATGTAAAGACATGCTTGTTGATGTCGGAATGGGTTGCAGACACAGAAATGTCAGATACAACTGGTTAGTTTCCACAACTAGAGCTTGGGCGTTCAGCATGCTCTGCCGCTTCAAGGTTTGCTTGGTATTTATGTCTATTGACTGATTCGAAATAGCCGTGTCCTTTGCACATACAAGAAGATACTCTTCATCCGGTAGGGCACCAAGAGATACAGTATTGGTCGAGGTTGCATTCTTGTCTACTAACACTGGTCGCTCCTGAGGCCGAAGATGGCATTGGCAAATGATGGCATGTACCGGGAGGCACGACATTTTACAGCATGGGTCAAGCCGATGCAAACAGAAACGTACTACCTGGAAGAAGTCATCGAGCGAGTTACCGGACAACATACAGTTCCTATCGGTGATGCTATTCTGTCTACACGTGATACAGCTATTGGCTGCGAGACATGTGAAGAATTATTCACACCCCGCAACCCATCAACAGTATGTTTTTCTGGAACAACCCGCACTCCTGCACCTCGAACACGTCCAGGACAAGATTCGTTGACTGCGGGATACTGTTGTTTTTGGGCGTTCAAGGCACTGATTTGAAAACCAGTACATGTCGTTGAATGGCTGCGAAGTCATCTTGAATGTGAGTTGAGCATCCGTCTCACTGGCACGTAAGGCCAGCACAAGGCGACGATAATGGATGGCTGCTAACACAATCGATAGAGTTCTGCATCGCACGCCGAGCTTCGGAAGCTCAAAACCAGGCTTGACTTAATCGCCAACTCGACGTAAATTATCTCACTTAGCCAACTCACTTGTGCGCTATTGGAAGCAGTAGCAGTACTGATTACAATCATATCATATAGGAGAAAGACAGGCGGATGCTACGTGTATGCAAATGCTACTGGTGTCGATGGCGAGGCCCGAATGATGTTTGATGGTTCGTCAATGATACTAGTAAGTTAGCTAGATCATTAAGGGCTCTGCTTCAAGTTCAACTGCTCGAAAGGCTAACCAATACCAGCTCAATGGAAAAGTTCTAGAGCAGGGCAATCAATTCTCGCTCGAGCCTGTTGAAGTCATCACAGCGACATTCGATCTGGAAGAAATAAGGAGTTTTCGTTCAAGCGTCTCGAGAAATGTCCAAGCTGCACAGCAGCCAGACTACCCCCGGATAGAATGGGGTGTTCGATTATCCCGATCGGCTGATGACGTTTTCCTATCCAGTAATCTTCAGATCTCCATGGAAAAGGAGATTCGCATCCTTGATCCTATGTCCGAGATCTGGATGGGCACTTCTGTTTAGTACGTGTCTTCACCCCCTGCCTATCCAATATCATATCAGAGGGAAACTCCCCAGATAAACTTACTGCGTGACACATCAAGAGTACTAACTTGGATATAAATAGTCTTTGGCAATGTACACTCCAGATCCCGCCTTCCTACGACGAATGATCTTTGAGAAATGAGAGTCCAGAGCACTAACGTCAACCCAGATCTTGTCCGAACGTCATCTCCCGGCTTCTTTCTCAGCTTGTCTGGTGGTACGTGATGGAAATTATGATCCTGTAACGAACGATGGATCCATATCGTAACGCTGACATCGAAACCTCACAGGCCTAGACAGTTCCACGGTAGCGCTATTTGTCTACGGCATGGCCAAAGTTGTGCTCAATTCCATCAGGGCTGGCTCCACTACTACATTGGCTGATTTCAGACGGGTCACTGGCATCGAAGCTTGCCCCAAAACACCTCAGGAAATTGTCAATCTCTTGCTGACAACGTGTTATTCCTCCACGGTTAATTCTTCTGACGAAACACGTTCTCGAGCAGAGAGACTTGCCGAGAAATTAGGAGCGCAGCATCTATCCGTTTCCATAGACCAGGTTGTTCAGGCCAACCTGGCTATCGTTGAGAAAACTCTGAACTTCACGCCAAAATATACTGTCGAAGGTGGAACACGAGCTGAGAATCTTGCGCTCCAGGTAGGCTGTTCCATGCTCCATGGCACTTGTCGTACGTTGCTAATGAAAAAAAAAGAACATACAAGCGCGTTCCCGCTTAGTTTTGCAGTACATGATGGCCCAGCTTGCGACCACTGCTCGCAAGTCACCAAGGGCTGGCTCGCCTCTCCTTGTCCTTACAAGTGGCAATGTGGTTAGTAATATGACTGCCCTTATCTGAAGGGAGCCGAAAGATGGCGTGTAACGATGACACTCACATGCATAATAGGACGAGAACCTGCGCGGATATTATACCAAGTATGACGCTGTATGTCCCTGCCAGCCAGTCTTTTGAGCAGGCGAGATCATTCGCTAACCTCGACATAGTCATCTGGAGATTTAGCCCCGTTGGGCTCAATATCAAAGAATGACGCGAAACTGTTCCAAAGGTTGTTTGCACACCGGCCTGGTTGTAATAGCTCTGTGCTGACCTGCTCCAGATGGGCAATCACTGCTTGGGACCTTCCCATCATGGAGGTGAGACTTGCGGAAACTTAGTGTCGCAGGCGTACTAACGAGCGACAGGAATTTCTCACCGCGACCCCGAGCGCTGAGTTACTGCCGTTGTCTGCGGGGGTGCAAGACGATGAGTCTGAGACCGAGTAAGTCGTTGCTCTGCCTACTCCATACTGTCAGGACTCGAGGTTCAGCGCGCCCTAGCCGTCCCACGAGCCTGGTGCTTACAGTATAGCTAACGAGGCACAGAATGGGACTCACATATACCGAACTCTCTATGTTTGGTATCTTACGTCGCGTAGATAGATTAGGCCCTTGGTCCTGTTATCTTCGCTTGCTCAGTCTTTGGAAGGATCGTGGGCTACCCCCCAAGCAGGTAGCGGAAAAGGTGATGTGCTTCTTCCGAAACTATGCGCTCAACCGACATAAGGCTACAGTCATCACGCCGTCCATCCACATGTCAGCATATAGTACGTTGTCGTACAAGCTCAGGGCCTTCCCTAGTTGCTCTTCTAAGAAATCACTGACAGTGTTGCAGATCCTGACGACAACAGACATGATTTGAGGCCGTTTCTCTACGTCGTCGATTGGCCGTTCCAGTTCAACAAGATCCGGACTCATGCCGCGCAGCTTGAGCAGGCGATGGTGGGGGTGAGCGTGTCAGCGGAACGCATGCCACCGTATCAGCAGGAAGAGTGAAGTTTGACGAGTTTGGCTTATTAAGAATATTCTTTGCAAGCCCACTCGCGAACTTGAAACCCACCGGTAACTCGAGAGTCCAAGTCTCGCCAACTTCGAGTCTCAGACTGTTGTTGTAATTCCTAGCAACGTAGTGATTTGACTGAAGATATGTATGCTCTTGACTCGAGAAGCATTACAAACTACACAAATATTTGGTATCCCATATTGTGACCATCGAGTTTTCTGGATGGAATGCGACATTGTGGACTACCTTGATATCTGGCTGTATTTGAGCTATCGCATGCCACACAGACTGGCTCTCACCGAGTATCCGGGACGAAGCTAAGAAAGCAGTCCTATTCTCCACACCAATGTGCCCTGCCGAATCAGGCTTTTCAGATTATATAGGTCCGAACCTGTCACATCTTCGTCTTCCCTCATGATGTATTCCCTCCGAAGAATCACGACAGTACAAGCAATTCGACAAGTACCTAGAGTCTGTACGGCATTCAAGCTGTTTGCAACGCCGGCATCTCCCACGAGCGGTACAGCTTTTCACATGGACGTTGAGGTTGCCTATCCTAGATTTGGTCTGCCCACACTTGTAGCTACTACTCTCTGCTCTATCTCACGGAACCCTTGCTTCAAATTGTTGATGTCCTCTAGTTCTCGTTCCCTTTTGTTAAAGGTAGTTGGAGGTAAGGTGTATGGGCTATCGAACAGATCAGAATTCGAGATTATGCTCTCATTTAGCCTGGCACGACATCCCCTTTCATCTTCCTTTTTTTTTGTACAATATTATTACGTTTCTTCTCGGGGTCGTCTAGGGTCGACGATCGACCGAGTCGTTCAGTAGCCTCGTCATACATGCCGTTCAATGGATTCGGCTGCCCAGCTAGCTTCCTTGCTGATATAACGCGGATAATTTATTTTGAGAGCATAGCTAAACTCAGATCGGATATCATTGTAATTTGCTTAGGAGGCGGTCTCCCTGCCGCGGCCTGGTCGGCTCGAGAAACCTTGATTTGACATCCATTGCAACATCAGTTATCTACATCCTCGTCCCCGGGAGTCACAAAGCTAACTCATCTCCCTTCCAACTCACAAGCTCCTAACTGGAGACTCGTGCTGTGGGTACCCCAGGCCCACGTCTGTTTCAGCACCTGCGAAGTGTAGAGGCTCCGGTCGCCATCTGGAAGTAGTCGCAAAGCTTGCAATCGAACCGCCTAAATGCACTTTGTTTCCCACGCACTAGCCATATACGGATAGTACGACCTATATACCTAACCAGGGTTGTGATTTTAACTAATAATTTTTAATAACTTTATTATTATTAACTAGTTAATTAATTATATTTAGAAATTATATTTTTATTATAATTTTTTATATTAATATAACTTTTTTATTAAATATATATTAAAAATATATTAAATAAATTTAAATTTAAAATACTTTAAATTAAATATAATATATATTAAAAATGAATATTAAAGTTAATTATCTATATATATAACTTACTAAGTTATATAAGACATAGTTAAAATAAGTGTTTAACGGTTATAAAGGTCTATTAACTACCTAAGCATTGGAAGCTCGCTTGCTGTATGGCACTCTCCATGATGGCAAGTCTAACCTTCATAGGTATTCATTAACGAATATTGGTCCCTACATGACGCAAGGACAGAACTGTATATTGCACGAACTTTCATGTTCAAGTGTGTCGGGCAAAGATGCTCTTATGCTTTTGGAAAGTTGATCCCAAACCCTACGGTACTTTCATGTGAACAATGTTGGCAGGCGTCGATTTCCTACTTCCGGTTTCTTTGTGGAACGCATGAAGTTTATTCCAGAGGTCAGTCTCGTCTGAGCGAGAGGCTTGAGGTAGATTGCTAGATTCCTGATAGTACAAGACCTGCGATAACTAGGTACCTAGGTATGATCCAAGGCCAAGGACATAGATATAATCAAGGATTCTATGCTTGTACACGCGGCATTAATGAACGAGCATGAAATAAATCAACAAATCTATGTTACTTTATTTGAAGGTACCATGGAGAAACTCATCCCATGCCACACACCAACCCCCGTACTGTACACTCTAATAGCTAAGATGACACTTTCCCGATCGCCATAACCTATGCATACTTGACAACCCCAACTTAACCCAACAGCATCCTCCGGGGGTCTTCGATGTACTCCTTGACCTTGACCAAGAATTGCACAGCTTCCCTGCCATCCAGCAGACGGTGGTCGTAAGTCAAAGCAAGGTACATCATGGGCCGGATCTCGATCTTGCCGTTGGCAGCCACGGGCCGGTCCTTAATCGCGTGTAGACCAAGTACGGCGCTCTGAGGCAGGTTGATGATAGGAGTACCCATTAGAGAACCGAAAACACCGCCGTTGCTGATGGTGAACGTGCCACCGGCCATATCCTCAATCGTAAGCTTGCCATCTCGAGCCTGTAACAGGAGGTTAGTCACTGAATCTTGCTATAGGCGAGGCTGTCATGTACCTTCTTGCCCATATCCGCGATTGACTTTTCAATCCCAACCAGGTCCATGGACTCGGCATTGCGGACAACCGGAGTGACAAGACCTTTCTCGGTAGCAACAGCGACGCTAATATCGACATAATCACGGTAGATGATAGTATCACCCCCATTCTCCCCTTCGATCGAAGCGTTGACGGCAGGAATATCGCGCATAGCCAGGACGCTTGCACGCGAAAAGGCGCTCATGAATCCTAGCTTGACTCCCGTTTTCTTGAGAACCTCATCCTTGTAGAGTTTGCGGAACTCCATCAGCGACGACATGTCGACCTCATTGAAAGTGGTGAGCGATGCAGCAGTGTTCTGAGACTGCTTGAGACGTTCGGCGATACGGAGGCGCATCCGGTTCATCTTGACACGTCGCTCTTCGCGACTCCCCAAGACCGGACCAGCGCTCACCGGTGCTTCTTTGCCAGACTGGGGTTGCTTCGGGGGAGACTCCTTCTTGGGCGCCGGAGGGGGCTCGGGCTTGGATTGCTCAGGCTGCGGTTGTGGTTTCGACTCGGGCGTGGGTTCCGGCTTGCCCCCTCCATCCGAGGGTGCCGGACGCGACTCGGTGGATGCCTCCTCATGCTTTGGTGGTTCCTTGCTTCCAGAACCGGCGGGGGCTTCGCCCGGCTCAATCTTGGCAATCTCCTGATCAACAGTAACGGTATCTTCTTCGTTGGCCAGTAGCTCCTTGAGGATACCAGACTCGGGCGCATTAACGGCGACATCGATCTAGGAATGCGCATATAAGTTAGATAGAGACCGGCGGCGAACTTGTCCTCATTGTGATCTTTGGTTACCTTGTCAGTCTCGATGGTTGCAATCTCTTCGTCCTGATGCACGTAGTCGCCAACCTGCTTGTTCCACTGTTTCAGGGTGCCCTCGGTAATCGATTCGGCCATCTGGGGAACCTTGACGATGGTCTGCGCATAGGTGCGCAGTTGAGTCATGAGCAGGGGCACGGGAATAGAGCCTCTTAACGTTTGATGCATCGGCCGGCGCAGGACTCGCGCCGTTGCGAGGAGTCGTCTGGACATCATCGTGGGCGGCAGCTAATATGCAGGAGCGAATAAATAGGAAGAAAACGGGTAAAATGAGCGAGCGAGTGAGTGAAAGGGGGACAAGACAACTTGAGCCCAAGAAGTGTCATGCGTCGATAGATGGGATAAAGGGTGGTTATGAGGAGAAAAGAGGAACTGCCACAGCCCGCAATGGCAGATGGTTGGTTGGTTGGGAAGTTGATTTAGTTTTTTTATGACGATGACAACGACGAAATCGGCAGTAGGACGATTCGGTCTCAGATTTGGAGGAGCTCCCAAAAAAATTAAGAGGTCACAAGAAACACCGCGCTGCTCCCATCTTTCCGGAATAGCTCTTATGCACGGAGCACCCGACCCGACCCGACGGTGGAGAAGGCAGTGTCGCTTCAACGAGCGTGGCCGTTCCATAAGTATTTTACTACATTTAATCTTATTTTATTTATATTAATATTTTAATTAATTTAATAATTTTAAATTTTATAAACATTATTAATTAATAAATTAAATTAATAAAAGACTTTTTATAATATATATAAATATATAATATAATTTTAAATTTAAATTAATATATTATATAAACAAGTAAATAAAATAAGCTTATAAACGAAATTTCATAGTTGTTACATTTTTAACTATTAAAAATTATTTACGTTACATCGAAATTAATAAATAATAATAATTATTTATTTTATTTTATTTAGTTTTATATTTTAAAAACTAAATACCTTTTTTATATTAAATATTTTATTTTTTAAAAGTGTAATTTATATTACTTAGTTTATTACATTTTCCGAGTTAAAACCTTTTAAAATTAAAATAAATAAATACTTTTTTATTTATTATATAAATATATATAATGTGTTTTATAAACAAGTAAATTATATAAACGAGTAAACTAGTTTTTATAACTTTTATAGTTTTAATTATTATTATTATTTAATTCGTTTTTTTAGTTTTTAACGCGTAATTTAAGTTAATTAATTTATAAATAATATATTTATTATTATTATTAAAACGCGTAAAATTATATTTATATGTTTTTTTAAATAAAAAAATTAAAATTTATTTATTTTAAAAATTAATAATATTAATAATAATTTATATAACTTATATAATTAAATATAAACGGCATTATTTAAAAATAAATTATTATAAATTAATAACACTTTATAATGTCTTTTATATAATATTATAAAAACGAAATAATAATATATTTATATGATTAATTATAAAATTAAATATTTAAAAACTTATGTTTTATAAAAAGATAATAATTATTTAACATATTATTAATTTAAATAATTAGTTATTTTTTTCGTTTAAATTATATTATCGCGATAATAAACTTTTTATTACGCGAATATAACGTGAAACGCGTTAAAAAAAACTAAACTTTTAATTTTATACGGCGATAAAAATTATTATAAATATGTTTAAATAAATAAATAAATTATTAAAAGCTTTATATAAAAACTTAAATATATATCGAAAATAATTTAAATTAATACGTAAAATAATTATAAAATATGAAATTTAAAAAAAAATATATAATTTTAACGAAATAAGATTTATACTTAAAATAATTATTTAAATTAATATAATAATAATAATGTTATTATATTATTATTTATTATATTAATTAAAAAAAAGTATTTAATTTTATAATATCGCGATAACTTATTATTATTAAAAAGTAAAATTAAAATGTCGAATAATAATTAAATAATAAATAAGCTTAATATAAAATTTATAAAGTATTTTAACTTTTATATTAAAAATTAAATATAAAGCTTTAAACGTTTATTAATTCTAAATAATTATAAAAATTATAATTTTATAAAATTCGAAAAATATTATAAAAAACTTAATATTATTATATTTTATATATTTTAATATTTTTAAAAAAGTATATAATAATTATTTAAAAGACTTAATAAAGCGTTATTATTATTATGTTATAAAAAAGATTTTTTAGTTAATTTTATAAAAATATTTATTATTATTTTAAATATATAAATTAAGTTTTACGTAATTAAATTAATTCTTTTTAATTTAAAAAAAGTATATATATCTTTTTTTATTTCGATATAAATTAAATGTTTTAAAAAATTAAAAAGCATTAAAAAGTTTTTTATAAATATTATAAATATTTATAATTAACTTATAAAATTATTTTATTATTAATATATAAAATGACTTTATTATAAAATAAAATTAACGTGCTTTACCAGTACCCTGCGCATATTAGTACTTTGTATACTTTCCTTTATTTTATACCTTATAAACTTTAACACGCGTTTTTTTAATAACTATAAATAGAAATTTAAACCTAGGAAGCACGAATCATCTTAGCTATCGAGGCTATTTATTTATTTAAAAAGCTAAATCGTCGGTTTATTACGAAAATTTATAAGGTTCCCGAATTTACGCTTCGATTTAGAATAAATAGTCACATTTCTCTTAACGAACGTTTACCTCTAAACCTTAAACTAAATAAAGTAAAAAAGGATACGATTATTCGATATATACTCGATCTAGATTCTCGAGGTTTTACGCCTCGGCTCGTTAGTATTAAAGATATAGCAAATTTTTTACTCGAATCTCGAGGGGTATTACACGTCGGGAAGAATTAAGCATATCGATTTGTATAACGACGACTAAAGTTAAAAACGCGTTTTAATCGCGTTTATAACTTCTAAAGAGCTTTATATGAAAATCTAGAGCTAATTAGCGCGTGGTTTCGACTAATTAAAAATATGCAAGCGAAATATGGTATTTAAAACTTCGATTTTTATAACTTTAACGAGATAAGCTTTATAATAGGTGTAATCTTTTTAGTAATAGTTATAACTCGCGTAAATCGACGTAATAAAAGTAAAGCAATTTAGCTAGGTAATTAAAAATAAATAATAATAATTACTTATATTAATAACGAAGGTTAAAATGTCTCTCCGTTTTTAGTGGTTTAAAAGAAAAATCATTTTATAAGTTAATATATTAAAGGCGGCTTTTTACACGACTAAGTAATTAAATTAACTAATAATAACTAAATAAATAATAAGATAAACTTAAAATAACTTAAACATTTTAATAAGTATATTTTTATTCGAGTTAAGGGTTCATATTAAATGCTTGTTTTTAATAAGTATAAAAATCACGAATTAGCAGAATTTTAAGAGTATTATAAAGCATATAATATTATTACTTTTTATTTACCTCTTTATTCTTTTTATTTAACTTAACCACTAGATATTAAGTGTTTTAATGTCTTAAAACAGGTATATAATTAACAAATTAAGACTTTTATTAAGGCTCATATTAATTATATTATAAAGGTCGAGTTTTTCTTCGCCTTTAAAGCAGCTTATTTAGTCTTTATAATAGCTTAAAATAGCTAAGCTAGATTCCGCGGAGCTGGCTTAGTGCTTTTCAACCCGTAAGTTGTGATTTTAAAGCTTGATATGAAGTTATAAACTCCGAATCCTAGTATACCCCCCTCGATTAACACTAACCCTTAGGTCTCTTAAACCCCTTATAATGCGACTAATGCGTTTTTATAATTAACCTTAATAAAGAGTCGCATTGCACGCCATTAAGGAAGCTCTTTAACCCCCATTTTTGAAACGGTAACGGCGTTAGTTAAGGGCACTAAAATGTTAACTCATGAGATGACGCTTTTATTAACCGAGATACGCATACTTCGAGCAGCAAATAAAGCACTTAATAAACGCCGCAAGGCTAAAAAAACTCGAGTCTATTAAGGGGGGGCACTTACTATAAAGGATACGTAAAACGTTTTAGCTTAAAAGGAGGCAGAAGAGCAAGCTCGACGCGACAAGCGCTTTAAGGGGGGTAAGCAAAATAAGGGGTAGCCTTTTGGACGACGATGTGGTACTTACGAGGAGACTGGTTATAATACGCGTACTTGTTAAGATACTATAATTATATTAGGTTTATTAGATTTTAAGTAGTTTAGGTTAATTTTATACGTTATAGTTATTAAATCCTAATTTTAATATAAAAAGGTAAAGAAAAGTGCGTAAGGTATTAATATGTGTAAGGTATTAGTAAAGCACGTTATTTATTTTTAAAAAATAATATAATATATATAATTAAACTAATTATAATACGTATATTTATATAACAAATAAAAATATATTTAATAATTTTAATTTTAAAAAGTTATAATTATTTTTATTTGTTATTAATTTTTATTTTTATTTTAAAAGGCCTTAATTTAAATTACGCGTTAAAAAACTAAATATTTAATATAAAAGAAATATTTGGTTTTTAAAGTATAAAACTAAAAAAGACAATTCAAATAATAATAATTATTAATTGATTTTAATATCACGTAAATATTTTTTAATGATTAAAACTACGAAAATTATAAAAACTAGCTTACTCGCTTATATAGCTTATTTACTTATAAAACACGTTATTATAATTAATTTAATTATATATATTATATCGTTTTTACTTAATTATTACTTTTTTCGAGGCTTTTTTCTTTATTATTAATTATAATAATTTTTTATTTTTAGTTTTACGTCATTTATTAAAAATGTGGTTTATTTCTCGAAAATAAGTCTTTTTATTTTATATATTAATATTAAATTAATTTTTATAAATTAATTATAAAAATACCTCGCGAGTTATTATTAATTTTTTAATTTTTTAAGATATTTAATTTATATTAAAGTTAAAAAAGAATATATACATTATTCGTATAAATATAAATAATATAATAATAACTTTTTTAAATTAAAAAATTTAATTTATATATTCGAGATAATTATTATAATAATAAAAGCTTTTATAAAGTTAATTAAAAAGTTTTTTTTATAATATAAATATAATAATAGTTTATTAAACTTTATAAATAGTTATTATATATTTATTTTAAAATATTAAAATATATAAGGTTAAAAATTAAAACTTATATAACGAATAATTAAATATATAAAATATAACGATATTTTTTTAGTAATAAATTTTATAATTATTTAAAATTAAAAAGTACGTAATTTTTTTCGTTTTTTTTATATATTTATAAAAGTGTTTTATAAAGTTTATATTAAACTTATTTATAATTTAGTTATTATTTAATATCGTAATTTTACTTTTTAATAATAATAAGTTATTATAATATTATAAAATAAAATGTCTTTTTTAATTAAAATAATATTTATAATTTAAATAATTATAATTTATTTTTAATTATTTTATTAAATTTATTATAATTATTATTATTATATTAATTTTAATAATTATTTTAATTATAAACTTTATTTTGTTAAAATTATATATATATATATATTAAATATTATATTTCGTAATTATATTACATATTAATTTATATTATTTTTAATATATATTCAAGTTTTTATAAAAAGCTTTTTAATAATTTATTTATTTATTTAAATGTATTTAAAGGGTTTTTTATTATTATATAAAATTAAAGATTTAGTTTTATTTAGCGTGCTTTATATTGCGATTACGTAATAAGATATTTATTATTTTAATAATATAATAAAGACGAGAAAGAAATAATTATATAAATATATTTTTAAATTGTCGTTATAATGTAATATTATAAATATTATAAATTTTTGATAATTAATAAAAATTAATATTTAAATAACGTTATTTATAAGTAATAATATGATTAATTCGAGTTTTAAATAATATAAATTACGCTTTAAAAAACCGAATATTTAATATAAAAAAGGTATTTAGTTTTTAAAGTATAAAATTAAATAAAATAAAATAAATAATTTTTAATAACGTGTCTTATAAGCGAGTGGGCCACTTAATTTCTTATATAAAATCGACTTTTTCAAAAATTCATAACTTTATACGTAAAAATCGTAAAAATCTCGGACCTTTCTTTTTAGTTATATAATTATATGGTTTAATTAAAAGTAAAATCGAAAAAAATTAATTTTAAAAGACGCGAAAAGAAAACGCATAAAAACTAAAATTAAAACAAAACGCACGAACCTTTTTACGTATTTCTTTATATATTTCACTTTTATTTTTTTGATTTTACTTTTAATTAAACCTCATAATTATATAACTAAAAAAAAGGTCCGAAATTTTTACGATTTTTACGTGTAAAGTTATGAATTTTTGAAAAAGTCGATTTTGTATAGGAAATCAAGTGGCCCACTCGCTTATGAGACACGTTAGTGATTATTTTATTGTATTTTAATTAATTTATCGGGTTGTTTAAGCGTTTTGAAGCTGCTAAGTTAGGCTTTTAACAGACCCGGACGTCATAGTAATAGGCGAACGCGCGTAGCCAATTTACACAGTTGAGCGAAGCTATTCTCCATGTACAACTGGTGTCAGAACGCCGCCGTGTGTTCCCTATACCTGTCCCATTTCCCCCGCAGGCCTCCATCCGCATCATCCTGCTCCATTGCAGGTGGCTCTCGCGAGCTGGACGTTGCAAAAGCGTTAGCCCTACATGAACCAGCGTGCCAGTCGCGTAAGAATATCAAGTAGTCGAGATACATGAACCAGCTTGGTACTCTATTAGATGGCTAATCTATATTGTCAAATTGGAAAGTGGGTTTTCCGGGCACAGCAGCCATCGCAATTGCGGATAGCTCTCTCGTCCACAATTCTCCACTGACGATATCAACGCCACTCGCCGCCTGGACTTCTATGACCTGCACATTGGAACAGTGCGGTTGTAGTGCGTGAGTCAGTGCAGGTATTATTTCAGCCAAGGCGCGTTTTTCGTCAAACGGTAGACGCGCGTCAAGGACGGCGCTTCTGGTCTCGCCAGCATCCAGACGGTCCTTTAGGACTTTGATAAAAGGCATGGCGCGTTTCGTCTCTTTCTTGTCTAACTGCTTGCCGATGCTGTTCATTTCCACGAGCCCCAGGTTATCGAGTGCACGGCTCACCAGGTTCAAGCACGTCTCTTGCCAGTCGGGTAGCTTTGAGCTGAGGAAAATAGTCACCTTGAACGGCCGTTTCGGGTCAAATACCACCCTCGTCTTGCCCTTTGCCAGTTTCTTGTGTTGTTGTCCCTTGGCCGCTGTTACGTTTGACATGGTGCTCCGGATGTAGTCCAATGTTGCTAGCCATGCAGCATCAACCGGTGCTACTTCAGGCCAACTTGCCGTCTGGATGCTGTGCTTCTGACCTAAAACTTCAAGCCAGATGTATTCAGCCCAGTGTGGTGCGATGGGGGCCAGTAGAACGGCTTGAAGCTCGGCATACCGGCGTACAAGCTTTTGATGCATTGAAACGCCCGCTGCCTTGGTGGCATTATGGTAGAAATCACGTGCAGCAATGAGGTCGTAGAAGCCAGACTTGAGAGCGCTCTTGAAGAGATACCGATCATAATGCGACTTTGTCTCGGCAACAAGGTTGTTCAAATGATGCTCAAAGAGGTTGTCCCAGAAGCACATTGTGTCATCGCCGGTACGGAGAGCCGGCCCCTCTTCAACCTCTGATAACATATCCTGAAGCCATTTCTTGAGCTCGTATAGCCTGAGAATCGTCTTGTTAGCAACACTCTCCTCAAAATTGGCGTCGTCAATTCCGTCTCCTGCGTCAGCGAGTGCGACTCTTACTGCGTCGGCACCGTACCGTTCAATACTTTCGCGGAGCGTCAGGAAGTTGCCGGTGCTCTTGCTCATCTTGTCACCGTTGAGCAGCAGATGGCCGTTCGCACGGATACCACGTGGCCAGTATTCGGCAGGCCAAATGGCGATGTGGTTGTATAGGAAAAAGGTGAGGTGGTTCTGAATTAGGTCTTTTCCGGACACGCGCAGGTCCAGAGGATACCAATATTCGAATTCGCGACGCATTGCCTGTAAAGTGGGCGGCGGGATGTCGCTTCCATCCTCTGGTACCTGATCCGAGCGAGCTAGGATGTAGTTCCACACAGCATCAGTCATTTGGTGTGCGGATATACCCCCTAGCCCTGGTTCCTGGCCATACAGATCACTGTGCAGATAGTGTGCGACTGTGTAGTATGCTTGGTAGATGGTGCTATCGCTGAGGGACTCAACCAAGAATTTGGGATCCCAAGGCAGCTTCGTACCGAGTCCAAATGACCGTGCGCAAGCCCATTGACTTAACCAACCGAGAGTGCTTTCAAATTGATGTTTCGCCTCGGAAGAAAAGGTGTTGAGCTCGCCGCGCACATGCTGCAGCACCTGGTCACACCAGTCACCATCACCGCCGGATTCGGTTGTTCCGTAATTCAGGTACCACTGGTCCAAGTGCGCAGCAACACACACGTCATTCGACCGACTGATGACAAGGCCGTCAGGCTCAGCATAGTGGAAGGCGTTCCCTGTGTCAACCAACTGCTTCTGGATGAGGCCTTTCGCTTCTTGCACAGGGCGGCCCGCAAACTCTCCGTATAACATGGTTCCCTGATGAAAGCCGTCCTTGTAGGCGATTTCCTTGGCCTCGGCGAGTCTTGGGTCCTTGGGAGAGACGATTTTCATCTTGCTAACCAGTGTAGGCGCTATCAGGTTGCCATACGTGGGTGTCTGGATTATGGGCTTGATATCTAGAGCTGCCCACTCTTTCTTGATTCTGTAGTAGTCTGGCTTGTTGGCTAAGTCAACTGTGGTTGCATAGTCATCTGGACTGTCGGATGGCACACTGTGTTCGTTAGCTATCATTTCCATTCAGTCACGGGGTGCCATAACATACCAGGTAACGACGCCAGTCCCCTTGGCTTCCTTTACAGTCTCCATGGGCAAGACGCGAACTCCGTCTTGATGTACTGACAGAGGTGCATCGACTAGGGTACCAATAACATCAGCACCGTCAAGATCTAATACGTTAACATATTGACCCCAGTCTGCGAAGGTACCAGGCTGATAAGCAATGTTGCGAGCAGCCCGTCCAGTTAAGAAAATGTATTCGTTGTCCTTCGCGGTGGAGAAGATCGTGTACTTGATCTTTGGCCCAACGAAACAACACGTCTGTCCATACATGGTCTCGGGGCGTAGCGTCGCAGCTACAAAGTACACTCGCGCATCAGCTGGCAGATTTGCGGCTTGAATCTTCTCACTGGCGACGTCGGACCAAGCCAGAACCCGCATCTTGATGGCAGTATACTCCTGCACGGTAACTCCCTCGCCCTCGCTGCGGTCGTGGTCCAGGCATGCTTGACCGTCCTTGGGTGAATATACGGTATAACGTTTACCAAATTTGATCTTGCCAAGTTCTTTGAGTTGGTTCATCTGCCAGCGAACAAACGAGTCGTAGTAGGGATTGATTTCGGTCGTAACAAAAGAGCGGCGCCAGTCTATACCGAGACCAAAGCTCGTAGCATCACGCATAGCAAGTTCTGGGAAAACACGGACCCAGTGATAGGGATCTGCGAAGCGGTGGATCTCGTCTCGTGGAATTCCCTGCGAGAGCATGATCTGAAATTGGTACTTGGCCTTGACTGTCTTGGCCGCTGCCTTGCTCTTGTTGGAGCGGAAATTTGCGCCTTGTGCCTGCTCACCTGGCTCCGGGTCTTGTGCCTTTTCGGCCTCGACCTCGACCTCGTCCTCGTCCTCGTTATAGCGTTCAAAGTTGGCACCGAAGAGTTCGATTTCCGTGGACAAGCGGTCAGCGCAAGCCTTGATGGGCATGCCAGTGCAGTGGAAGCCGAAGGGGAAAAGAGTCTTTTTGCCTTGTAGGCGTTCGTAAGAGGTTGCGAATTCGGCTTTCGAAATTGTGAAAGCATGTCCTAAGTGTAGACTGCCATTGCTATAGGGGTATGGAACGGTGGCCATAAACTTGGGCCTTTGGGTACGCAGGTCGTTCGGGGACAGGCTATGGAATGGGACATCGGTGGTGCTAGGAGCGTTCGATTCAAAGACCCTGCTCTCAGCCCAGACCTGCTGGTACTTCTTCTCCGTCTCGACGAGAGCATCGCGTTTTTGTGTCTAGCAAAAGTTAGCACGTATAGGCAGAACTTGAAAGTGGCATCGTACGCTCTCCGGCCCAGACGACTTCTCAGTGGCCATGTTGAGGTATCTGAAGTGTGCTGAAGATTTTGTCCAGAGAGCGAGAGTACCAGCTAAGAGGGTGAGGTAGTGGCATTGAGTCACAATACCAAAGAATTACCCCGCCGAGAGCTACGATGATCGATAAGACTAGGTACAGATTAGGGCAGTAAAAATTACCTACTAGGTACCTAGGTACCTGGCGCTGGTGGGGTCCCTATGTACGTGTTTATGTAATCACTCACCAAAAGGGTCACGTGCTTGTGCTCTAATTGAAGTTTCGCAAAGTATCCATCATGGAATATAAAGGGCCTTGCTTACATTCGTCATGTCAACACCAATCCCCCAATCGCCCATTAATAGAACATCATCAGCAGCGAACTGAGGGATGCCAACTCAAGTAACCTTTATACTACGTGAATTATCTAACGAAATCTTAGTATCAACTTGAATCAGTTTTATTTGTTCTCAAGGTATTAAGGTGAAGATGGTGTTATGCCAAACATTTAATGTCGGCAGTGTCTGTATTGAGTCAGCTTAACAAGCTTGCTTGTCATGGAAAGTCAGTATAGTGCACTATTGTAGTATTTTTGTGCTACTGTCACCGCTTATCGGTGATTCTACGAAAGATTTCCTGTAGGTGGTCAATGGATATACAGGAAGTGAAATCTAGTGACATGGAATGCTATTTGTCTTAATGCCCATCTTTTGCCGTGTTGCCGTTCCCTCTGATTATTCAAATTAAAAATTACATGATCACCATGGCTCTCTTGCCCCTAACTTTCAATTTCCAACCGCTTCTGCGCTAACCTCAAGAGCCAATTCTTTTCCCCTACTCTACTCTCGTACACAGTAAGCGATTCATTTACCGCCTCCTGTAGTCCTAAAGTTGTAGTCTTCGCATATTCGAGGGCTCCTGTAGCTTTTATGTCATCCAAAGCAAGCTTTCGTACCTCCGGGGAGAGGCCATTGTCCATTTTCCGCTATTGTAAGATACTCAAAAGGCGAGTACGATGCGACGACTTGGAACGGAGAGCGTGGATGAACGGCAAAGAAAGTTTGCCTTCGCCGATATCTTCCGCGAATCCCTTTTTCTGAGTGTACTGTATCCACGTATACAACGATTAGCATGGCTGACTCTAATAGGAGGACGGCCAATAGATGGCATTCGAGTAACACACCTCTTCACATTGAAGATTCAGAAAATCGTCACGTGCCTGGAAGAAACGGCCCACAAGTTTCATGAGAAGGCCAGCGTCGAGGTCTTTGTGTTTTGTAGCTTCGGAGCGCATCAAGTCGGCCAGGAGAATAAAAAGGCTGCCTGTTTCTAGACCATGAGGTTTAGCATTAGTTAGTGAAGACGTGAAAGGCCAAACATTTACTTCCATCGACCATGGTAAAATACTCTTCCTCGGTGGGTATCTCCGTATTGCGTGTCCAGTAGAGGTCTATTCCTTGGCCAATATGTCCGTCAATGAGCCTCTCTATGAATATGCGCACAGCAAGAGGCGAGAGTGATTCCGCAGCTTTCAGAGCTTTGAATATAAGCAGGTTGGCTGAATTGATAGTCTGATTGATCCCGAAGACAACATGTGCTGCCGGAAACCCTCTTCTCAATGGGGAGTTATCCTCAACGTCGTCCAGCCTGAAAACTATGTCAGTAGGTTCTGGCTCGGGCCGAGCACAGTACTTACATTAGGGAAGAGCTGTGCAATAAGTTTACGATGTCTCTAATGACTACAAGTGACTTCTCGGGAACGTGGTACCAAACCTCCAGGCCATCTATTACCGCATTCCTCACTCCTTTCGATGGCATTGTTTCTAAGTACTGATGAGGCTGTAAAATTATCTGAGATATCATTAGGTACAACATCTTTGCCAAGTCCCAAGTTTACTTACCTCTTCATACTGATGGAGGGGCCGCACATAGGTGACCTGATTCTTCTTGAATTCGAGTTCCTCGGGAAGATGACTCAATTGTCGGCCAGCGGCTTTCGGCTCAGATTTGGAAGCTTTGCGCTCTCGAATACTAAAGTCCAGGTACCTGCGATCTTTGAGGACAACATCGATTTTGTCCGCCATTGTAACGGCGTTGAGCGAAATCGGGCAACCAAGACTGTCTGTAATGCCAGAATCCGAGGTCTCTGAACATGCAGTTCGTAGAGATGAATATGCGTCTTCAGCGCCAAGCCGGTAGCGGGCAGTTGTCATGCTCCAAGCGAAGTTCCCTGCCGTTACAAGATCGAGCAGCTCTAGCCACTGAGCTGTCTTGCTGGTAACATCACCGCTAGCCAAGAAGTCGTCTTTTGCCTTGCAATACTTCTCTTCGCGGGCCAGGATTTCCTTTCGCAGCATCTTCTTGCCCTCCTCTGCATCGACGGAATACCATTTCATGAAGAGGAAAATGGCGTTGGCTATCATACCGGTGCCACCATTAGTCTGGTGGTTGTTCCATTCCTTCTCCCACGAGAAGTAATCGTTCACTAGGACCCAGGCGTCATAAGCCGCCCAAGTGATAGCTGAGGTTTTCTCTTCTTCATCAGTATCCAGGGTGAAGTCCATGGAAAAGCACAAGAGACTTATAGTCCATAGAAAAGCACAAGAGACTCATAATCCATCTAAGAAACAGTGTTAGCGGCAAAGGTTCCTACTAAATCATTCACATGTCATGGGGACTTACGGACAGCCCGCGTCCACTACACGGTATTTAAGATAGTCGTCTAAGACCGTGAAATCCATGTCTCTGATCTGAACGAACACGTCCGACATTTCCTTCCACAAACGAAGGCATTTCTTTGCTTGCTCCTTATCAACTTCCATGAGCTCCATAACCATTTTGGCTTGCAGCTGTCGTCTTCTCACGTGGTCTTTCGAGCCCGCGCCGACTTTTGCGTCCAGGGTGAGACCTTCCATGAGTTGCTTGTTCGCCTCCAAAAGCTTGTTCAAACCGTCAGACATGAATCCAACTAGTTCGTCAACTAAGCTAAGCTGACTTACCTGAGACTCATCCTTGTTTTCGGAGTACTCTATCACTAATCGATTTCAACGTCAGATTAAGCGATGCCGGGAGGGCCTCGAGGAATTCTAACCATCGTCATGAATATAAGCATACTCAACCATATACGTTGTGAGCGCAAGCCTATCGCTTAAGGCTTCGCAGGCACACAAGGCAGTGAAGTTGCCAACGACTGGGTTGATGCAGCCCACAGCGTAGCTAGATACGTCTTTGTTGCGGGTTGCACCAGCCCGAGCGGCTGTGCTAGATTCCAGAAAGTCCACCTGGCATTGCCATGATCCTGCATCGGCAAGACGGGCATCGCGTTGGATACGTGGTGCGAATCGACAAAAACACTCTTCTCGCTGGTAGATGTGTGGTGGAAGTGGGAGGGAATTGCGGATGAATGAGCTTGCACTCATGATTGAGTAATTCGTCCCCGGCTTTTGATGTGATATAATGTGATATGAGGGTGAGATAGACAAGTCATCGCGGTAGATCAACAGGTGTTTTATAATACGGATTTTTCGAGACTTCGAATAATCATCACTGCAACCCAAGGACTAGATTGAGATGATTAGAGGGACAGGATTGTGGTTCATGACGTCTTTGTAGCAACACCACCGTAAACCTTCCAGCAGATATTGCTTAAGGGCGTGGTTTGAGACGATCAAAAGAGCTCGACGGTGGATTTTGGCCTGCCTGTCGCAACGCCACGGAGGCTGGGAGAGTGACCCTGACAGCGGCTATTGGTCATGGAACGGATATTGCAATCTCAGTTCTGGCAAATAGATATTAGAAGAAACAAAACCGACTATTGAAAGTCCGGACCCTTACTGCATCAGCATGGTGTCAATCTATTCTAACGATCTGGGACGACGGCACCTTGTGGATCGGCAGTGTCGACGAATTATACGGGTAAACTAAATGAAGACCCCTGGGTTGAGATGATTGAAATAGACACATATGAGTAGCAAGCATTAGCACTGAGGCTCCAAGTGGGCAGAAGGCTAGCAGACGGCCTGCTGCCTCTAATACAGAGACTTAGACTAATTATGATGTTTGCTAGTAGATATGTACGTGTTTAGCACGCACCAGGTAAGAAAGGATTCGTAGTATCATATCGACATGTCCGGGCATTCGGCAACGTCCCGAAACTGAAACTTCTAAGGTAGGCTAGAAATGGATGTAGCGAGACAGCTGGGCTCGTATTTCTTGCCAAATGATTTGTGGCACTTTTTTGGTATGCCGAGGACGAAGTGCCTTGCGCGAGGATGCGGCGGTAAGCCACCGCATATAAGGGTGACGATTATTCCCTAGCTTAACGATTTCAGGTGTCATGCAATTCTGGCGTTTCTCCAGGACAATCATACTCCTGAGGAGGTTGGCTATTCTGAAAAATAGCATAGACGGGAGAGGCCCAAAGCTGTCAGATGTCAGTGGCTGTGTAAAAATATACCTCTCGGCGCCAGAGCACCTATCAGAAGACTCTACGACATCGAGGGTTGATCTCTAATTTACATACACACACACACACACACTCTCTCTCGTATAGAACGCTACCTATCCCACGTTGCCATGTCCATAATAGAAAGCCCCCCTCCTTCACATCCTCGCTGCGTCCACCTTTGCCCTCCTCGAAAACTCGATCATTACATCAAGTGTGTTGTCAGGTAAAACCATGAGACATCAATGCGGTTCCAACCGCGTCGCTTGAGGCTGCAGTATTACCAGGTAGACAGAAAATAAAGTGAAAGAAATAAGTAATAGAAACGAAAGATAGTTTCGCCCGATTTGGAGGCTATCATGTCTCTATTGGCCGGGTCGCCGCAGGTGCCGTCCAATGGCGTCAATAGCGCCTCGGATCAGAACGGAAAGTTTCGTTGGGCTTTGAAGGAGGGAGACATCAACGAATAATTGAAGAAACTCATAGGCTCATGAAGAGGCTTCTCTTGACGATCATAGTCTTGATTCTAGTTGTGGCGATTGATAAGACGATAGTTCAGTTATGTAAGGTACTCGGGGAGTCTCTAGTGGGCGATTAATCATTCGTCAGCTCCTTCTATTGGACTCTCGCCATGTGGACTCCTCGGAGCGAAGAGTCCTTCACACCACCAGTCAGGGCATCTGGGTGAATCATGGCACTCGCCTGCCTTGCTGAATCGTCGTTCGTGTTCGTTAACAGACTAGCACATCAACAAAATTTCACAGGTCATGTTGATCAAGTGGATAATTGGGCGCGAGCAAGAGTCGTCCAAGGGAGACTGTCTGGACTCAAGTGTACTCAACCAGCTATGCTGGGACATGTCTCGGAGCAACTGCATGTTACGAGCTAATTACAATGCTCAGACCCTCTGGACAAGATCTAAGCCATCTCGGACCTGATCCCTGATTACCGCTGCGTTGACCTTTGGCAAGGATGGCGGATCGTCCCGCAGCTGGTAACTTTCTTCATCCAGGTTGACCAGTCTACTTAGATGCTCTAGCGTGGGGGCGTGCAGAATGAGATACCGGTAACAAGCCGAGACATTCCGGGAGACAGTGCTGGAAAGAAACCAGTACCATCTGGTGAGGGATTCTCCTTTCCCCTCGTTTGGTGACGGACTCTTCTTCCATTGTAACACAACCCCAATCTCTTTCATTTAGTTGACTGAGTCCATGAAGAGACGGTAACGTATATCGGCTGAATTAGTATCTACCCTCGAACGGCCGAACCAAAAAGAAAAGACAACCATTCTACCGACACTCCCTTCATCTGTGGTTTGCCGTACGATTCGAAACTTCGTCCAGCAGAGCTGTCCCCTCGGCACCACAAACATGAACGTCATTATTGTCAAGTTGGCGATGAAGGCACCAAAGGCTGTTCTGGTCCCTGCTGGCATTGTCGGCAGCGCGCTCCAGGATGGTCTCAAGATGGTTCCCGTACTGGGGGGCCTAGATGTCACTAGTTTCCCTGTCGTTGGTAAGACGCACCCGGCACATTGTACTTCCACTATCAGCTCAGAAGTAGCAAAGCTGATGGGTCATGTATTACAGGGCCGTTCGTAGCAGGCGTCCGAGCAGCCGGAGCAGCCGTTAGCATGCTTGAGAGCACTGCAGCACCCTTTGCGAGCGTGAGGGCGGGGGCAGAGGCGCCCATCGGGGCTATTTCTGCTGCTCTAGTTGAAACAGCACGAGACGAAACAGAATATGGGAAACTTGAGGTCACAAAGGAGTGGCGCGGGCCAAACATGGGGAAGAAGCATTCGATGCCACTGCCGGACTGGTTTTAATGGTTATTTAACCTAATATTCTGGTCTGGTATAAGAGTCCAACTAGGACTGAGAAGTCCGGAACGCGCAAGCTTCCTTCATTGTATTCGCTATTCACGATCTTCTAGTTTTAAGCTTTATATTTAATAACTAGCTTATACTCTAAATATAACGTCGTCCCATAAGCCAGTGAGCCACCCAAGCGAATAGGCCACTTGATATCTCATATAAAATCGATTTTTTTTTAAATTTATATAAATATATAAAGTAACTAAATATAAAATTTAAAAAATTTAAATTTAAATCCCTAATAAAAAGGTCCGTGCGTTTTTGATTTTGATTTTTGATTTTCGCGTTTTCTTTTTATTTAGTTATTATATATAAATATATAACTAAAAAAAAAAGGTCCGAGATTTTTTATAATTTTTACTCGCGAAGTTATGAATTTTTAAAAAAGTCGATTTTATATGAGAAATTAAATGGCCTACTTGCTTGTGTGGCCCACTCGCATATGAGACATGTTAACTTAATTTAATTATTTCAAGTTATTTTAATATTATTTAATAAAATAAAGAGTTATTTGATTTTTAAAATAATAAAGAAATTTATTTCTTAATTATTAAAAATTTAAGTAAAATATAACGTACCATATAAACAAGTAAACAAAATAAGCTCGTGAACGAAATTTCATAGTTATTACACTTTTAACTATTAAAAATCATTTACATCGTATTAAAATTAATCAAGGTTGTAATTTAATTATTAATTAGTTATTAAACAGGGGTTATTAACTAACTCAAGTTAGTTAGTAATTTAAAAAAAAACTTAAACTTCGTATCCATTTTTTTGAAATTAATTGTTTTAAATTAGGTTTTAATATATATGTTTAAATAAATTAACTATTTAAATTATAGTATTTTCATTATATTTTTAAAGTTATTACTTTTCAAAATAACTTAACTTGAAAATATAGTAATTATTATATAATAAAACAAATTATTTTTTAATAATTAATAAAAGTATATTTCGTAATAATATTATTTTATTTGTTTTATTATATTAAAAATTTATTTAAAAGTTAATATTTTAAAAGAATTTAAAATAAAATTTAAGTTTTTAGTTTTACTTAGTTATTAATTAAGTTTTAAGTTAATTAATAGTTAAACTAAAACCTATTAAATTAGTTAATAATTAAAAAAAACTAAAAACTAAAAACTAATTTTATAACCTTAAAATTAATTAATAATTATTATTATTCGAACTATTTTATTTAGTTTTATACTTTAAAACCCGAATACTTTTTTTATATTAAATATTTAGTTTTTTAAAACGTAATTTATATTAATTAACTAAAAATTAATATATTTATTATTATTTTTAAAACGTGTAAAACTAAAATTATATATATAATTAATTTTTTATTAATTAACTTAATTTAATAATTAATATTTAAATTAATTCAAGCCCTTTTTAAAAAGGTCTTTTTTAATTTATTTAATTAAGAAGTTATTATCACTATGTGACGAACCTCCCTGTGTGTTCCTAGTCAGCTGACTCCACAAGTAAGTACGTACTAGGTTTTCTTGTTTTAAAGGTAATAGTGGATTAAGATTAATTCAAGAAATTTATAATGCTTTGTTCGTTAAAGAGATTTTAAGATATTCTCATTATAGTATTAAAAAGTAACTATAGTCTTAAATTAATAGCTAAAAAACGAATAACTAAATATATAAAAAACCTTAATTTATTTATACCCGTTTTTCTCTTTTTACTATTAAGTAAATCATTAAATTATTAATTTCTTATTTAATTATGGAATTATAAATCTCTTATTTATGATTTATTAATCTATTAAATCTTTAAGCGGCGTTCTTTTTTAATTAAGCGCTTAACAGCGCTTTTCTGGTTACGTAATCCACACGTGACATATAAAAAAAAAGAGGTTTATAATATTATTCTTCCCCTCCGAGAATCTTTATCTTTAAAGATAAAAGAAATCGTAATTAAAGTTTTTCTTCCTTATTAATAAGTTCCTTTTTATTCCCTTTTTATTATATTTTACCGTGTTATAAAAGTTCGCAAAAAAAACTTTAAAACTTCTCGTCGTGCCGATAAATAAGTTAAAAATAAATTAACTTTAATAAACTTAATTATTTTTATTACGACCATAACGAAAAAAAATATATTACCTTAAAAAACTTCGATCGTTATAATAAGTGTATTCGAATAAATTACACTCGATACGATGTCTTCGGAATCTTAAGAAATAATATAACTAAAATTATTAAATAGTTTTAAAAAATTAAAAACGAATTAAAAGAGGTTAAAATCCGTTTAAAGGCCGTAATAAATCGTGTTTATCATTTTCGCATTTAGCGTCGTTTTTAGTTTAAAAAGCTTAAAAAGATAATTATACGTAATTTAAACTTTATCGAGGAGTTAAACCGTATTAAGCGTAAAAAGGAGAAATAAAAATGTCTCATTAAAGAATAATAACGTATAAAGAAATTATTATATTAATTTGAATCTAAGTAAGACGTACTTATTTCGGCGGCTTTTTCCTCTTTCGATTTATCCTTTTTAAACCTTAATCTATACTCGTAAATCCTTCCAAACGATTTAGGTTTTATCGATAAAAGTTTTTAAGCTTGGTCGCTAGGTTTTTTAAATGCTTAAAAGATTTCTAAGTGTTTTCTTTTAATAAATATCCTTCTTATTTAATTAAATACTATAATTAATTACTAATCCTTTTTAAGTTTAAAATCCTTTTTATTTTGTATTTATTCGGTTTTTCTTTAATCTTATTCCGGGTTTTTAACAAGGCGTTTTTTAATGTTAATTTTAATAACGATATATAAAAAACTAAATATATTTTAAATCTTTTTAATAAAAAAATCTATAATTAACTTTTAAAACGACTTTTTTAACTTTATATAATTTTAACTTTTTAAATTTAAGTTTTTTATTAAACCATTTTATTTTAATTTAAGGCGTTTTTACTATTACGCTTTATCGTTAATAAAGTAAATAAACTATATCTCCTCTTTTAAAAATTAGTCCTTTAATTCTTTTTTTGTTATAATACTTTGTTATTTTGTTTTAAATAAATTATAATTCTTTTTGTAGTTATCACTATATTACTTAAACCTTTTCGGATAATACCTTTACTCTCGGGGTTTTTATTTCGATTTTTAATGCTTTCATGAGTTTAATTAGTTATTTTTGGATTTCTGCTTTTTAACTATACATTACTTCGTATAGTAATATCTTTATGTTTTTGTTAACCGAAATATTATATGCTATTTAGGCTATTAATAATAACTTTACTTAGTTATTTATTTCCTAATTAACATAACTTCGTAAATATTATTTTATTATTTAGTTTAATCTCTTTATTTATTCGTTTAATTAAGAATAATACGTTATAAATAACTTTTATTTATCTTTTATTCGTTTTATTAAGCTAATTTAAAATTTTAACGTAAATAACTTATCTTTATTTAAAATAATGTATTTAAATAATCCATATTTATTAACATATTATCTTAAAAAACTAAAAACTAAAAATTTTATTATGCTTAACTCGTTAAACAATAAAAAATAAGTATATTTCGTAAGTCTATTAATAATTACTTATATATTATTATAAGGTACTTCTATAATAAGATCTTTTAATTTAAGGAGTTTTACTACGAAATTCCATATAATCGTATACCATACTTTTTTAAGTATTTAAATTAGTTATAGTAGTTTATATGGTTTATATCGTAATGCCTTAACTTTATTACAAACGTTATAACTCTTTATAACTCTCTTAACTATTTATCTCATTTTTAGAAAGTTAAACTCTTTTTATAACCGTTTTAGCGTCTTAAAGATTCCTTAATAACCATGTAAAGGGTGTTTATAGAATTTTTTAACGAATTCGTTTTATACTCGTTTTAATACGTAAATCTTTTCCTTTTAACTATAACTTTCCTTAAAACGTTATTTCTAGTTTCTTACATTAATTTACATATAAATTAATATAACTAATTTGTTATTTTGTTATTTAAACATTTAAATATCTCTTTTATTAATTTTTAACTTATAATCTCCTTTTTTATTAAAAAGATCTATTTAAATGTTTTTTTTCTTTTAATATAATAAATCTTAAAATTAAATTTAAACAAGAAAATCATTTAACATTTATATTTTTAATTAAGCGTTTATGTTATTATAAATCGTGTAAAGTTCTTATAATTTAAATAAATATCAATAGGTTCTTTAGTTCCGCTAAGCCATAATTCTTATTCTTTTAATGCTTTAATAACTACTAATAATTCCTTATTATAAATCTAATAATTTAATTTAACACCGTATAATGCCTTAAATAAATACGTAATTAAATACTATTTTCTATTATCTTTTAATTGCTCTAGAATTACTTTAATAGCGAAATTTAAAACGTTTATCCTTAGTTATTTCTTTTTATTTTCGTTTAAAAGTTTATATATAACCTTACTAATTATAACTTCTTTTAACTACTAAAAAGCCTATTTAGCTTCTTTAATGAAATAAAAAGCTTTTCTTATTTTCGCTAAAATAATTAATTCCGTTAATAACTTAGCTATTCGCCCGAAATCTTAGATAAGTTATTTAACATAATTAATAAAGCCAAGAAATACACGTACATTTATAACACTCTTGGGTTCTAATTAATCTTTAATTATTACTATTTTTCCTTTTTAAATATAGATTTCTCCTAAACTTATTATAAACCCTAAATAATTTAGTTTTTTGATATGTTATTTATTTTTAATCGAATAAATAAATAAATTTACCTTTTTTAAGGCTTTTAACATTTATTTTATATATTCTTTATACTCCTTTTCGCTTTTTAAGTAAATTAATATATCGTTTAAATAAATAAATATAAATATATCTAGAAACTTGCGAAAAACCGTTATAATTATATATTAAAATGTAATAAATACGTTAATAAGTTTAAATAGTATAATTTTATACTTATAATATCTATATACCATTAAAAAAGCAATATATTATTCGTGTCCTTTAGCCATTTTAATTATATAATAACTATCGCGAAGGTTTAATACTATAAAGATTTAAACCTTATTAATTTACCTTTTTATAAATTTTATTAATAATAATAAATATTCGTTTTTTTATATTACTTTATTAAAGTGTCAGTAATTAATTACTTATCATTATATTAAATTTCTTTTTTTATTAACTTATTATTTTTTGTTTTTATTAACCTTTAGTACTATAATTATTAAGTATTTTAATAAGGATTTTAATTCTCGAATATATTCTTTATTAAGATCCTTTTAAATTCCTTTTTATAGTGCTTTTTATTTTTCTTGATTTATAAAATATACTAGAAATAGTTTTAGCTATTTTCTTTCTTTAAAGTAAATCTAGTAATTCCATTAACTATATTTTAATAATTCTTTTTTTGTTTTATTTTTAAATAATTTATAGAAACAAAAGTATTTACGTAATACTCTTTTTATTAGATTTTTAGGCTTAATTACTTAAATTATATAAGCAATATATTTCGTCTTTATATTTGTTTTTTTAGTGTCACTTACGGTATTTATTTTGTAACCCGTCGTAATTAACTCTTTTTAATCTTAATCTTAATAAAGCGTGTTTATCTCAAAATTTATTCGTAAATTACTTTTTTTAAACTAATTCATTTCTAGGATCATATCGTGACTTAATATATATATAATATTAAAAATGACTTACTCGAGATATTTTTAAATAGTTACCAAAAAAGGAATTATCTCTTTTAACACTTTATTATTCTCGTAACTAAATATATATTTTTTAAAGTTCCGTAATTTATATAAACTTTATTTATATATTTATAATATATTATCCTTTTAAGTTACCTCGATTAAAATATAACTTTTATTTACTCCTAAGTTTATAAGGGCTTTATATTCCCTTTTATTATACTTAACTTTAATTATAATGGTATTATTAAGTCCTAATTAAATTTCGTATAAAAACTTGCTATTTATAGCTTCTCGCTGCTTTACTAACGAGAGCTTTTGCCGTTTTTTGGTTTTTTATATCCCCTCTTTTTTGGGTTTCTTTAAGTCGCTACGGCCTTAATATCTTTTTATTCTTAAGCTTTTATAAAAATATGTTTTTAGTAATCGTTATTTAAATAATTTCTTTAATTACCTTTTAAGTAATAAAGAATAAAAGGTTTATCCTTTATATAAAACCTTATATATTAAAACTTTAATTCCTTTTCGAGGGCCTTTTTATAGCTTAAATCTATTTTTTTATTAATTCGAAGCCTTTTAAGGTTCTAAATTATTTTCAAATAAAAAGCGTAATCCTTGGTTTTATTTATTAAGAGTAACTCGACATCTCTTCATAGATTTATATATATTTATAAAAACTCTCCCTCTTTTTTGAAGTATGCCTTAACGATTCGTTTATAACTTAATTTAATTACACGTATTTTTACTTATTACTTTATTAAGTACTTTCTTACGAAACCGAATAAACTAGTATTATACTTAGCTCGTTTTTTGAGCTAATATAGAAAATATAATCCCTTTTATAATTCCTATAATTCTTTTTTAATTTCGTCTTCTTCGAAACCCGCTTCGAGCAAATCGTGTATATTATATATAGCCTTTAATAATTACTTTATTACTTTTTTCGGAACTTAAATGAAAATAATATACTTTAAAATAATATAGCTATCGTGAGACGTTATTATAAATACACTTATTCTTTTTTATGTTATCACTTTCCGGTTTTTAAGAATAATAACCAGCTTTATCTTTAAAACTTTAATATATTTAACAAACGTCGTTAATATAAAAGCTTTAATATAACGATATATATTCTTTTTCTAGTTATTTTATTATTTTTAGTTTTATTTTAAGTTTTTCGCTTAACAACCCATTAAACTAATTAACATTATTTAAGCTTTAATAAACATCGCAATTATTATTTATATAAAACTTCCGGTTTAGGTTGTTATATTTACTTCTTCCTTAATGTGTTTCGCATTTATCGTTATTATAATAGCTTTAATGTAACTCATTATGGTTTAACTTAATTCCTAAGTCGTATCCTAGTTTATAGGTATCGTATTCGTATGGTAATTCGCCTTCGTTATATCCTTACCTGGCTTGTTTTGGCGTGAGGTACCCTAGGTACGAGTAGTCGTGCTCTAAACAGTCTTTGCGGTCGACCTAATAATATTTATAGCTTCCTTCTGCAGGGACTTCCTCGTCCTTCTCTGCCTTGACGGTGGTAATGGTAAACACTTAGTTTACCTCCTTATTGTCTTCGAAATGAACCCTTGCTTCGGAGGTTCTTTTCTCGGGTTGAGGAATCCCTCCTGTTTTTGGTTTGAAACCTTTTACATCGGGGGTCGTCATGTTGTCTGAGGGTGGCTCCGGCTATCTATTTCTAGGAGGTAGGGGTTGTTTTGCCTGTTTGTTTTCTTCTTCAGGTGCTTCTTCCTCCTCCTCTTCTTCTTCCTCAAATGATTCTTCTTCCTAAGCTTCAAAGGTGCCCTCCTAAAGCTCTTCTTTAGCTGCAACTATAATTAATTATTGTATTAGTTCTTTTAAACCCTTTTATTATATCGTAAAAAAATCTAAAGCTTTCGTCTAAAAGCTTATTAACTAAGGTTCTTTTACTTGTTTCTTTTTTTGTTACCCTTTGGTCTTAAGGGGCATACTTGTCCTAGGACGGTTCGACCGAGAGTCCCTTCTCTTAAACCAATATCAAGCACTAATTAAGGAGCTATTAAAATGTAACGAACCTCCTTATGTGTTCTTAGTTAACTAACTCCATAAATAAGTACGTACTAGGTTTTCTTATTTTAAAAGTAATAATAAATTAAAATTAATTCAAAAAATTTATAATGTTTTATTCGTTAAAAAGATTTTAAGGTACTTTCATTATAATATCAAAAAGTAACTATAGTTTTAAATTAATAGCTAAAAAACGAATAACTAAATATATAAAAAACCTTGATCTACTTATACCCGTTCTTCTTTTCTTATTATCAAGTGAATCATTAAATCATTAATCTCCTATCCATGATTTAATGATTCATTTAATCATGGAATCATGAATCTCCCATCCATGATTCATTAATCCATTAGATCCTCAGGCGGCGTTCTTTCCCAATCAAGCGCCCAACGGCGCTTTTCTGGTCACGTGATCCACACGTGACACACAGAAGAAAAGGAGGTTCGTAACACACTATTATATAAACTTTATAATTTTAAGTTAATTATTAAATAAGTTATTTAATTATTTAAAGTAAAGTTTATAAAAAAGTTACATTTAATATTTTAAAAAAAAATTTTATTTCTTTAATATTTTTTAATTATTTATTAATTATTATATTTTTATATTTTTCATTATATAAATTATATTAAACTTTATTTTTATATAATATAATAAAAAACTTAATTTTTGACTTATAATTTAAATTTTTTTTAATTAAATAACTTAATTGTTTTCTTTTCATTAAAAGTAAACGTTTTTTATAATAAAATTTTATAAGTTAAATAACTCGTTAAATAAATAACTTATAAATATAAAGTTTAAAAGATAAACTATATAACATATAATTTATATAAACCTTAATTTTAAAAAATTAATTAATTTTTCTTAATTAAAAATAATATTATAAGTTAATTATAAGTTAATTAATTATATTATAAATAATTTTTTAATTTTAAATTTTAAATTTTAAAAAGCTTAGCAAGTTACTAGTTTTTTTTAAGTTACTAACTAATTAACTTATAAAAACTTAAGTTAGTTAGTGACTTGACTTAAACTAGCACTAGTTAGTCACTAAACTAACTGAAACTAGTGTTAATTAGTTAACTTAATAACTTAAATTAGTATAAGTTAGTCAAAGGCCTAATTTAAACTAGTAAGTTAGTTAATAACTTAATTTTGACTAAAAACTACTAGTTTTTTTCACAACCCTGGTTAGTATTAAGTTTTAAAATTATAAAGAATTTTAATTCTTATTTTAAAATACCTTATTTAAATATATATTAATGATATTAAATCATTTTAATATTATATTATTAAAGACTTTTTCGCTCGTCGAGAAACGCGAATTACTTATAAACTAGTAAATTTATTATAAACCTATAAATTAATAAAACGAATAACATGTCTTATAAGCAAGTAGGTCACACAAGCGAGTAAGCTAGTTTTTACAACTTTCACAGTTTTAACCATCAAAAAACATTTACGCGATATTAAAATTAATTAATTATTATTATTATTCGAATTATCTTTTTTAGTTTTACGCTTTAAAAACCAAATACCTTTTTTATATTAAGTATTTGGTTTTTTAACACGTAATTTAAGTTAATTAGTTTATTACATTTTTCGAGTTAAAACCCTTTAAAATTAAATTAATAAATTAATAATAAATAAAATTAATTATAATTCCTTAAAATTAAAATTATTAATTATCTCTTTATTTATTATATTATTAAACGCATTTTTATTCGTTATATAAATATATATATTATATCGTTTTTATTTAGTTATTATTTTTGAGACCCCTTTTTTTATTAATTGTAATATTATTCTTTTTTTATATTAAGTGTTCTTCTTATTTATAATTACATATTTTTAATTTTATGTCGCTTATTAAAAACATAATTTATCTCTTAAAAACGAGTAATCTCATTTCGTAATAAAACCATTTTATATATTAATAATAAAATTAAAAAGTTTTAAAAAAGTTTTTATGTAAATATTATAAATATTTATAATTAATTTATAAAAACTATTTTATTATTAATATATAAAGTAGCTTTATTACAAAATAAAACTATTTATTTTCGAGAAATAAATTATGGTTTTAATAAATAACGTAAAACTAAAAATAAATAATTATAAATTAAAAAAATTTAATATAAAAAAAGGATCTCGAAAAAAAATAATAACTAAACAAAAACGATATAATATATATAATTAAATTAATTATAATACGCGTATTTATATAACGAATAAAAATACGTTTAATAACATAACAAATAAAAATATAATTAATAATATTTATATAGTAAATAAAAAGGTATTTAGTGATTTAAATTTCGAGGAGTTATAATTAATTTTATTTATTATTAATTCTTTATTTTAATTTTAAAGGGTTTTAACTCGGAAAATGTCATAAATTAATCGACTTAAATTACGTGTTAAAAAACCGAATATTTAGTATAAAAAAGATATTCGGTTTTTAAAGCGTAAAACTAAAAAAAACGATTTAAATAATAATAATAATTAATTAATTTTAATGCCGTGTAAATGTTTTTTAATAGTTAAAACTACGAAAGTTATAAAAACTAGCTTACTCGTTTATGTGGCTCACTCGCTTATAAAACACGTTATATTTAAATAAAAATTAAATTATTAAAAAATATTAAAAAATAAACTAATGAAAAAAGAATAATAAAATAAAATCGAGAAAATTAAAATTGTTATTATAAAAACCCTAAAAAAATCGTAAATATTAGTTTAAATATAAAATTTAATATATTTAAAAAAGTCGTTGAAATATATATATATATATTGAAAATCTCAAGTCATATTTCGTAAAAAAAAATCGAACTTACTACTAATTATTAAAAGTCATTAACTTTAAAGGATTTTAAAAAGATATTTTTAAAAACCCAAGATTTTATAAAAAAACTTATATATATTAAATTTACGGTTTCGAATTTTACCTTTTTTAATTTAATAAAAAGCCTTCATCTTTTTAAATTATAAATTATAAATTATAAATAAAACGAATAATAATATACAAATTTAAATAAGCTATTTATCTTATAATTATTTTTAGTTAATCTTAAAATACTAAGTATTATTATAATAAAAAAATAAAAAAAATCAAATTATATAACTAAAAAAAGAAGAAAACCTTTTTAATAAATTTAAGCTTTAATAAGTATATTTACTTTATAAAAAGACTTTTAACTTATTTATTTACTTTATCTCTTTTTTCATGTTTATTATTATTAAATATTTATATTACTATTATAAATAAATATATAATAATTCTAAAATAATAAATATATTTAAAGTATTATTTTAATTTATTTAATACTTTTAATTTCATAATTAAAAGAAGTTTTATTAACACTTTAATTTAAAGAAATATATACGTTTATAAGCACTTTTATAAGTAATACCCTTATTTTACCTCGAAAAATTTATTATTTTATATTTTATTAGTTTTATATTTTATACTTAATAATTAATTATAATTAAGTTATTTAATAATAAGCATTTTTAAATAAATAAACTGTTTATTAATTTCGAAATATAAAAAGAATTAAATATAAATAATAATTTAAACTAAAGTAATATCTCTATATTTAACAAAAACGCGGCCGATTTTAAAATATAAAAAGATATATATATAATTAATTCTTAAAATAATAATAAAAAAATTAAAATTAAAAAAATATTATTATAAATAAAAGGTATTTCTAAGAAGTAAAAAACATTATAAGTTTAAACTATATTACTTTAAAGAAGACTTTAATAATAATAAAATTAACATTTTTCGATAATAAATAAAACAAAATTATTTAATTGATTATTATAAATATAAAAACCGAGATATTAAAGTCTTAAAATCGAGATAAAAAAATTATTAATAAAGTAAATTAAACATAACTTAATATTAATAAATAAATCTTTTACGATAATTTAATTAAAAAACTAATAAAAATTAAACGAATAACTTTATATATAAGTAATATAAATTATTACGAAAATAAGTCGTAATTTTTAGTATTAATAAAGAAACTAAAAGATTTATTTTACTAAATAAATAATATATTTCTTAATATAATAAAAAAAGCGTTTTTTAAAACGTTAATTCTAACTTAAACAGTAAAATATATATATAAACCCTTAAAAAATTAAAATGTAAATATTAACTTTTTAATATATAGAATTTTATTAACGTTAACCCGATATTTTATACTTTAAATAACAATTTATATAAACGAGACTTTAAAATTTTATAAAAACCTTTAATTATAATAATAAAAATTTAAATTTAAATAATAACTTAATGATAAAATTTAAAATAACATAAAATTATAAAATAAATAATATATTATTAAAATTATAACAAGAAATTTTCTTATAAATTTAAATGTCTAACTTAAAATCTTAAATAAACAAAACGAAGTTTTATATAAATATAAGATTAAATTTAAATAATTATTACTAAGTTCTTAAATAACGAAATTAATAAAGAATTAATAATAAATACTCTTACGAGATTAATTTTTAAAGTTAATTCTACTTTTATAAAAATAAAATTTACGAAAATAATAATTATAATTAATTTTAAAAAATACTTAAATACACTAAATATATTTTAAAAAATTAAAATAATATAAACCTAAAAACATAAAAAGTATAAGTAAAAAACTTAATTAAAATCTAATTAAGAAAAATAAAAAGTTAAACCGAGAAATTAAAAAAACGAAGTTTAACATAATATCAATTAAAAAACTATAAATAATAAATAATAAATAATAAATAATAAATAATAAATAATAAATAATAAATAATAAATAATAAATAATAAATAATAAATAATAAATAATA
>MU404246.1:0-35462 GCA_022695795.1 Biscogniauxia marginata
ATTATTATTATTATTATTATTATTATTATTATTATTATTATTATTATTATTATTATTATTATTATTATTATTATTATTATTATTATTATTATTAACCTCTCCTTCCACTGAATGACCAACGAAGGAATGTATATACCAACCCACGGGTTAGAGGGGAAATAATGAATATATATATATATATATCTAAACATACTACATGTGCATGTGTCTCACCATCAAACTTCCAACCTCATTTGGGATTTCTTTTGTATAAAAATCAATCCTAAGGCTGAAAGTCTGCAGGCGAGAGCGGAGGGACCGGTGATTCATATTACAAGTTCCCCTCCCCCTCCCCTCCCCCCAAAAAAGAGAAGGAAGGTTTGCTCTTCGCCAGTCGTATACCTCGAAAACCATGGGTTTTGAAAATTGTGGTTGACGCGGAGATATCCTAGCGGGTTTTCAATGGATCAAAGTTTCCTTTCCTTCTCCCCCCCTTTCCTCCTTTTCTATCCTTTATTTCGAGAGGCTCATGCGCTGTGCTTGCTTACCCGTTAACTACATGATGATAGTAGTAGTTGGTGGTATGATTGTCAACTTTGCTTCTTCTAGTCTTACGATGACCGACGAGGGCCTAGTTGGCGCTCTCCGAGGATGGGTGGTACATCCTAAGGACTTACGCGTAAACTACCTCAGGTAGGTATGCTACTAACCTAGATGGCTCCTATATGTATGTGTGTTAGTGACAGCACGGGGTTTCCGAGGGATTACGACTCGGCACAGCACAGCAAGTCATGTCAAGGCAGCAACAAGACTTCGGGATAAACCTCCCATGGAACATTTCACATGTGGGCGTGTGAAATGGCCATTGTGTGCATATAATAGTTTTTCTTTTTTCTCTCTCTGGCAGCAACGACGTGTGCCGTGCAACTAGGATGCTGGTCATCGTGGGGTCTTTATGGACGAAAGCCCGGTGTCGTCCCTTCCTGTCCCTCATCTTCCCAAGACTCCGGAACCGAGAGGATATCCGTGTAGACGTCAGAACTTCCTGTGCCCTTTCTTTCTCTCTTGCTTGCTCTGGCAGAGAACATAAGGGGGGCAAAATGCTCAGCTGATCATGACCCTGAAATCATTACCACGTAACCTGTTCATCCCCTCCTAACCCTCAGGAGCCGCTCGAGAACTCTAGAGACCATCTGAGGGAGATGCTTATTTGGAGGCGGCCTTGCCCTTGGTTCGCAGCTCGCGGCCAGCCTTTATACGCTCTAGGATGTTCTCGCGGTCCTTGTCGAGTTTGAGCTTCTGGATGACGACGTTGCTGGGGTGGATGCCGAGGGGCACGCTCTGGCCCGAGACCTTCTCGCGGGTGACACGCTCGATGTGGATCTGGTACTTGAGACGGTAGACCGAGGTCACCTTGCCCTCGCGGCCCTTGTGGGAGCCCCGGACGATCTGGACCTCGTCATCCTTGCGGATGGGGATGCTGCGGACCTGGGAGAAAAATGTTAGAGACGGCCGGGTCGGCAGTATGTGTGTGTGTGTGAGCAAAGAGCTTACGTTGTACTTCTCGCGCAGCTCCTTGCTCAGAGGCGCGCTCATGATGTTGCGGCGGACGCTCGAGGGGGCCTGGAAGTGGGCCTTTCTCGACTTGCGTCGCGAGCTGGCGATACCTGTTTTCGATTTCCTCCCGTCAGCCATTCCGATTCCTCCAGAACGATAAAGATACACTGCACTAATTGGCATAAGAGAGGTAGGTGAGCATACCTGAATTGGCCTTCGTCATCTTGTCGGTTGGGTGTTGGGCGACCGGATCGGTTTTTTCCTGGAGTTGTTGAAGGGGGGGGACTGTTCGCTGAAAGTTGATTGCTAAGAGAGGTCAGGAAACAAAAAATTGGTGTGGGCCAAGAGAAAAAAAAAAGCTGCAGTGCCCTAATGGAACCTTAGGTAGGCCCGGGCTTCAAGCGACCGATGATTGTGGCATCTGTGGCTGGTATAGGTAGGTAGGTGTGGCGCTGTTAGTGCTCGCATCAACCCCACTCCAGTAGGTAGCTCCGGATTCCCACCCTTTGCAGTCGACCCTCTTTAACAGCTTAATGGTGGGATGATGCCGCTTCTTCTTGAGACCTGAGATATTGGGATGCAGCAGTGACGGACGACCTTCAAAACCCCCCAGAGCCCTCAATTGGCAACATGATGTCGAGACTACTACGCCGAACGGCGCTGCTGTCCTTACACAGCGGTCGTAGCGCTGCCGCCCCGAGTCGGATACAGATACAAAGACGGACGTTGGTGGCAGCACCGAAACCCGGCGACGGACCGCTGATGGAGAGGAGACCAGACCGGGAGCTTCCCAGTGCGTCGCCACACACACACACCCTCTTTACCTCACATCTGCTATATTCGCACATGAAAGAAGAAGAAAAAGGCTAACCACGATACATATTATTAACCGCCCCCCCCTCCCAAGCAGACGTCCAAGAATTCCGCTGGATACGCACGCTGCCCGTCTTCCTGGCCATCATCGCGGCCTCGAGCGTGGCCATCTTCAACTACCAGAAGCTGTCGAGCCCCGTCGTCGCGTCGGCGCTGTACGCGCTGCGGACGAGCCCGCGCGCGCGCGAGGTGCTCGGCGACGAGATCTACTTCCGCCGGCAGATCCCCTGGATCGCCGGCGAGATGGACCAGCTGCACGGGCGCATCGACGTGCGCTTCGGCGTCCGGGGCACGCGCGGCGAGGCCGTCATGCGCTTCGCCAGCTTCCGCCCCACCCCCCGCGGCGCCTTCGAGACCGCCGAGTGGAGCCTCGAGAGGCCCGACGGCACGCGCGTCGACCTGCTCGAGGGCGGGGGCGGCGACCCGTTCCGCGGCATCGCCGGGTACGTCGACGACGATGGTGAGGGTGGTGGTGGTGGCGACGGCGGCGGTAGTGGTAGTGGTAGTGGTAGTGGTAGTAGTAACAACGCGGGAGAGGAGAAGGGATCGTCGTCAACGAGGGGGTTTAGACAGCAGATTAAGTAAAGACGGAACGATGCATGGCTTGTGTATTGGGGGAGAGGGGGGAAGCAGACATGCCCTGCTCGAGTAGCCAGACTACTGCCCCTTTCTGTCGCATGGATTTCTGGTGTGGAATCGCTAGATCGTCCCCTTAGGGTCAACGGTTCGCCGAAATACCAAATACTACAGATGGCGGAGGCTTAGCTAGCTGGTAGGATGCATTGTCCCTCCGCGAGACTGGGCAACTAGACAATATACGTCGAATTGTGGGGACGTACAGAGAACGGAATGTGTTGGTAGGGAAGATGGGAGGTAGAGACAATGTCTCAACTATGGGGTGCCCACACTTCAGTATTCGGGGGGTTGGGGAGGGGGGCGAGGGGCATATGTATGTATATCATCACAATCACATGTATATATTACACTCAAACTGGACAATGGTTTGATATTACAGTGCTGCCCCCATAGCTACGACTTCTCCTATCCGCCCCTCCCTCCTCATCTCTTTCAGCATCCAGTGTCTCCTCCGCGCCTCCTCCAGCCTCTCCTCGTAGCCCGCGTTCCGCTCCAGCATGCGCCTCTTGACCTTGTCCCTGAAGGTCTCGACCGGGGGCGCCTTCTTGATGGCGTCGGCGATCTGGACGATGCAGCCCTTGGGGCCGGCGACGTGGCCCTTGATGACGACGATGCCCTCCTCGTTGTTGACCTTAAGCACGCGCAGGTTCTGCATGGTGACGCGCTCGTTGCCCATGCGCCCGGGCATCTTCTTGCCGGGGTGCACGCGCGAGCCGCCGCCCTGGCTGGGGCCCGTGGTGCCGATGGTGCGGTGGTTCTTGGAGTTGCCGTGGCTGGCCTCCTGGCCGGCGAAGCCGTGGCGCTTCATGCCGCCGGCGAAGCCCATGCCGCGGCTGTAGCTGCGGGCGTCGACGAACTGGCCGACCTTGAACCAGTCGGGCTCCAGCTGCACGCCGACGGGCAGCAGGCCGGCCTCGTCGCGGACGCGGAACTCGGCGAGGTGCCGCTTGGGGGCCACGCCGCTGGACTCGAAGTGGCCCAGCAGCGGCGCCGTCACGTTGTCGGCGCTCTTGTGCCCGCACCCGAGCTGCACGGCCCAGTAGCCGTTCTTGGCCCGCGTCTTGGTCGCCACCACCTCGCACTGGTCCACCTGCAGGATCGTGCACGGCAGCCGCGCCCCCTTCACCGTGAACATGGCCGACACGCCCTTCTTGGTCGCTAGGATGCCCGTCCGGGTCGGCGTCGACTGTGCCTTGCGCTGCAGTGCGGCGGCCGGGCCGGCTGTCGGGGCCGGGAGGCCGGCCGTGCGCTGGTTGAAGCGGGTGGGCTTGCCGCGCGGGGGCGCCGTCAGCCAGCCGTATTGGACACCACGCTTGGCTGTCCGCGGCAGAAGGGTGTGTCGTGGTGTGAGCAGTACTTGGGATGTTATAGTCGTCGTCGTCGAACTGGTCGATGTAAGGGCCGCTGCCCAGCGGGCTGGCAGTCGAGGTGCCATTGTCTTTTGAGCCAGCGCCTCCTAGCTCAATCCTCACGGGGCCAGCTGCTTATCTAGGTCGGGCTTGGCCCAGCCGAGAGGAAAATATAATCGGCGTCTCGGATTGGGGGCTGGTGGGAGGTAGTAGGGATTTGGAGGGAGGTCGTTGCATTGAAGAAGAGCTTCCCACCTTCAATGGAAAAATTCGAGTGGGTCCAAAATCGACTTAACGGGGACGACCTCAATTTGGGTGTCGCTACGGGCGCATGGACCACCTAAATGTATTCAATATTCTGGGGAATTTAGCGGTGCAAGGGCCGCTTACTTGCACTGCAACTCTTACACTACAAGCTGAGCTGTGGAGGGGCCCCCCCAAAATACCAAAGCGTACCTTAAGATACCTAAGAAATACCCTCTCATTTGATAGCAGTGAGACAAATTAGCGAAAAATCAGTTGCTTCTTGTATTCTCATCGAACAATCTACAAAATGGTTTACTACTTCACCTCTAAGGTTGTCGATCCCCCGGCGTTCATCTACGTGGGCAAGGACAAATTTGAAAGTGGGTTTTATCCTCTCAAATGCCCGTCTTATCAGGCGTCTTCGGCCCTCGTCCGCAAGTCAGGTTGTTGATAGAATTGGGCAGATGAGGAGTTGATCAAACACGGCTGGGAACAAGATGTATGGTGAGTTTTTTTGTCTTTTTATTCATCTCACTTGGCATCGTAGAGGAAAGAAAAACATGTATATTTATGCTTCTATCTCCCTCAGGGTATGAGATCCTCCTTCCCCTCCTTCCTATCCAGATATTTTTCATTATCATATGACATGAGAGGATCTCATATTGGTACGGTATACATTGTAGTTCCACGTGGACAAGCTCTCGAGTGCGCACATCTACCTCCGGCTGCCGGAGGGTGACTCGTGGGAGAACATACCGAAGGACCTCCTGACGGACCTGGGCCAGCTGACCAAGGCGAACTCGATCGAGGGCAACAAGAAGGACAACATCACTGTCATCTACACGCCCTGGTCCAACCTCAAGAAGGACGGCAGCATGGCCGTCGGCCAGGTCAGCTTCAAGGACCAGCGCCGTGTCAAGAAGATCCTCGTTCCCCAGCGCGAGAACCCCATCGTCAACCGCCTCAACAAGACCCGCGTCGAGAAGCAGCCCGACCTCATGCAGGAGAAGGAGGACCACCTGCGCGAGCTGCGGAAGCGCGACCAGGCCGCCCAGCAGCAACGGGTTAGTTCCTTTCCCATCCCCTTTTCCTCCCCTTTCCTCCCTCAACCGACCACCCTCGTAGTGTTATCCCATCTCCCCACGTGTTATTTTTCAGGGGATCATCACGGGGGTATTTAACTTACTGGCGTTCTTTTCTAAAAAAAAATTTCCCTCCTTATAGAAGAAAGAGGAGGCCCGGATAGCAAAAGAACGGCAGGAGAAGAAGTGGCAGAAGGACCACGCGTACGACGACCTCTTCACCGAGGAGAACATGGAGGGGTCTAGTAACCAGAACCGGGCCGAGAATTGGGAGGACGATTTCATGTAATTCTTTTTTCTTACATGGATTCAACAAAAATAAAAGAAGAAGGGGAAGAAGAAGAAAAAAAACCCAATATGCAAAGGCGTTAAGTGATGATTGGCACGATAATCAGTACATTTGTGTTCTGCTCTTCTCTGTTGTACACGCATACTTCGGCGCACGTAGCTCTCCTTTCCCCCTTTTCATCGAGGCAGCGTCGTAAAAACACACCCATCCATCGTAGCCCTCCCTCTCTCTCTCCCTCTTTCAAACCCCCGGCCCGCGCCCCCCAATCCCGCTCCCCACCTGGTTCGCGCTCGTCCCCTTGAGCGCGTGATCATTCGGGTTCGGCGCGGCCTCGTACAGGATGTTGACGGGGGCGCGGCCGAGCTGCATCCACTCGCCCTTGAAGCCCAGGTAGCTCAGGCGCGTCGCCATATATGCCCCCTCGCTGTCGTCTCCCTCGATTGTGAAGTTGTCCGGGAAGAACAGCGTCAGCTGCTGGACCTTGCCGAACAGGGCGCGCTTGACGGGCAGCTCCTGCACCTCCGAGGTGCGCGCGAGCTCGAACTCCTGCGCCGGTGCTAGCTCCCCCGCCTCCTCGAAGTCGACGTCCTCGCGGTTGACGAAGACCTTGAGCGTGCGCGGGGCACAAGCCCACGGCGAGCTGCGCAGCAGGATCGAGTGCAGCTTTACCTGGCCCGTGAACCTGCTCCCGGGTGGTGTGTTAGTTAGGATCGCGATAACTTGAAAATTAAGAATATTGAAATTTCTTTTTCTTGTTATTCGTAAAAATGGAAACATTAGATCCTATGATGATGAGATGGATCCGTAGGGTGGTGGGTAGGCAGCGGCGAGAATAGAACAAGGACAAAGAAAGTGTAGTGGAAGTGAGAAGTGAGAACTCACGGCACCGTGATGAGAAGCTCTTCGTCCGCATCGCTCTCCAGCTCGGGTTCCTCCTGCAGGCGCTCGGCCCAGGTCTTCTTGACAATGGCCTTGCCCGAGCCGGTGACGACCTCGTTCAGCGTGTTGATGTCGTCGAAGCGGATGTGCTGGTACAGGCTGTGCTGGAGGGCCGGCGTGATATCGTCTGAGTGGTCGTGCTCGTGATCGTGGTCGTGGTCGTCATGACCGCCGTGGCCGACGTGCTCGTCGTGGCAATGGGACATGCTTAATCTTCCGTTTTACTCCACGTAGCTAGTTACAGTACCATTTAAGAGAGGAAGAAAGTGCGCCTTTTACCAGAGAGTTGCAGTTTTGGCACAATACTTATATGTGCAGGTGACTGTGTGTTCGCGGTGTAGAGTGAATGAGTGTGTAGCAGGTGATTTTCTTGCATGGGGAAACGGTTGTTAAATTGTCGCTGGGTCCTTTAATTGCAGTGAAGTCATAAGGCGCACAGCGCCTGCCCCTCGGCTTGCTACAAGCTTTACAACACAATCAACAAATGCCGCCCAGTTTCATAAACAGACTGTAAATCATCAAACTAGTTAATATCAAATATTTGCTTATAATAATTTGAATCTCTTGGTATACACCTTGGTTCAGAGATTGCATAGATATAAGCTCGGTAACTCATTTCTGTTTCGCATTACTCAGTCCAAGTAACCCCTTAAGCATACCATCATCCCGTTTACGAGCGAGTATATTTCAATGCCTATCAGAACCCACCCTTCCGCTTCTTTGCCTTCTTTTTTGGTCTCTCGAACCTTTGCCCAAACGGCCCCCCTGTTGGCTGGGACATCGTATGTGGCGGATCTGAGTGTATGTGTTGGCTCTGTGAAAATCTGCCAACAGGCTGGCTGACCTGACTGCTGAAGAAGTGTGTATTGGGAACCGGTTGCGTCGAAGGAAGATCCGGCTGTCTTGAAATCTGAAGGAGACTCTCAGCACGTCGTCGTTTTCGAGATTCGCGAGCCAGCTGCTTTGCTCTTCTTAGCATCCCAGGGGTCGTCTCGGTGGTCTTATCAAGGTCAAAGACATAACCTGTCGGGTCTGCTCCTTGTTGCCATTTATCCAGGAGCAAAAGCTCTCTCCGTGGAACAAATTTACCTGTTCCAGTATATGATCTTAGTAAAGTCATAGCTGGATCTTCCTCTTGGGCGCTCGCGGGCCTTGACATCTGAGAACTTGCAACTGATGCCTGCGATTGTGACCTAACCGAACTTGCTGCGTGGCTCTCTGGTTGAGTATCTATCAACATGTCGTCTAGGCTATCCACCTTATGTATCGTAGACGGGAATGGTGATTGCTGAGGCTCATTGATATCAGGTTTGCGACGGCTAACAGCATACGTAGAAAGACAAAGATCACAAGCGATTTGTCGGAACATCATTGATCTTTGGTCTGGTTCTGGACCGTCTCCCTCGTCACTAGAAACTAGCAGAGGTGATAAACCAAGCAATTTAGAATATATCTCCTGTAGGGATGATGCATCTAAAGGCACCAAGCTAGCACGTGGATAGTTGAGGCTGAGCACTTCAATGCTTGGGTCCAGCTTTTGGAGTAGCTCGATTTCAGCCTTCCATTCAACCATAGTGCTAGGAAAATCATCCAGAAGCTCGAAACCCTGCATCATTTGATGTCTAAGAAACCTGTTAGCCTTCCAGTGTCAAAATTGAGCACCATGTTAACCTACAGAGTTTGGGTGGGCATGATACCCTTCTTTAAAGCTTCTTCGACAGCATAATGCACGATATCAAAAGGATTTGTGCCAAACGCATCTTTTCTAGGGAGCACCGCATGCTGTTCCTGGGATGTCTCACCAAAAGAAGTGGATAGGTATTCATAGAACGACTTGAGGAATCTCCGCGCTTCTCGTCGAACACCACTATTCTCACGCTCTTTAGTTATGATCTTGGCAGACCTTGTCTCTTCCTCTTGCATCATTGAATCATCTGCCACCACGAAGCGAGATGACAGGTGCTTCATAAGTTTTCTACTCTTCTTGGGTTTTGTAGGCTGTATCACTTTGAATATCGGGGGGGTTATTTCGCACCCGGATGACATAGACGATGCGCAAAGTATAGAGACAAGGCACATATCAGACTTCAGAGCAGTAAACTGGTAAAACTGTACCCGTTGCTCAGCTAAGTTACGTGCAGACTCTGATAGATCCCTAGAGGCTTGTACGACAACTTTTGCGGGATAAAGGCACATAGACTGGATTAGGACATCGGGGGAAGGGCCTTGAGAATTACTTAAGTTGACGGCCTCACGGTGACATGTGGCCCTACTGGGGTCCTTCCTCATCACCTTGATGCAGAAGAGATCCAACCAGGGGTCACCAGAGGAGTAGATGAATACCAGGGTAGTGACGTGGTCGGTTGATATGGCGCCAGTAGTAACGGTGAGTTTCAAGCTTTGGTCGAAAGCATCTCGGAAATGAGGTGACGACAGCAGAATCGACCATTGCCTTTTTGGCTTGTCCCATTCATCCCCTGGAGTTGAGAAGACTCTGACAACGAATAGCTTAGACGTGGTCAGGACGAAGAAGCACTGGGGGTCTTGAAGATTGATGTGTACATCAAGCACACGATCTAAGCCGCCTTGTTGTACGAATGGAAGATCCGGTAAATAAGAGTCGGTGGTGATGTCGAGAAGTCTTACGGTATTTGAATTGCACAAGAGCAACATCGAGGACCGCTCAAGCGGTAAAAACGCACCCCGAGATTGAGATTGAGATCCAGCTTCATCTGCATCAACCCCGAACATTTCTAGGTCCTCTAGTCGGTTACTGGAGCAGCCAACCCAAGATATCCTATGCCACCGTGTTTCGGAGGTATCCCTGTAGGGAAGTCGTTCCAAGACACCACTTCTGATATGACCACATTTTCTTAGTTTGGGCTTCGGTTTCCCGGGCGATTTGACCCTGGCAAGTGTGATATCCCAAACACTCCAGAATCCCCGTTCATCAATAATACCAAGTTGAGGAGGTCTAGATCTCGTGCTGGGGTTGAAAGCCACGTCCGTATGAGAATTGCCTCCAGTTTGATCTCTTGATATATGGAAGATAGGATTTGGATCAATGCGTGAGGGCTCTCTAGAACTGTTCCGCGTAGAGGCGGCCAGAATTCTTCGATATTCGGGTTGGAACACTCGTGTGCCTGAATTCCTTTGGACGACTAGCCAGCGCGTTGGGTCGTATCGTTTGAGGTCGACGATACATTTAAGTTGACGAATGGGTCCGACATCTTTTGTCCAGAAAGCAGGTTCCTCTTCACTCCTCTCTGCAAGACGAAGTACGCCACTATCTTCTTCATCCCATCTCCACTCTGCCAGGTTTGGCTTCACTAGACGAATCTCGTCATTAGCACTGCCAGCAGATGTTACAAGCAATGGCGCGCCTAAGATCCTCTGCAGGTTACTGGTATCAGTCAGTTCCCCGATTGCAAAGTGAGATGCATGCCACGGTCCGGCATCTCGACGATGATGCTTCGAAGCTGTTTCGAAGAGGTGTTCATGGAGAACATTATTCCCTAAATGAACCTCGGGATGGCTCTTCAGAAGCCACCTCTGTTGCTTGCGGCTCTGATGCCACGCACTCTCAGTTGAGAGACGTGGAACCTGGGACTTGGTTGCTGGGAACCAAGTCGTCCAAGGGCCGAGTACCTTGAAAATGGGGGCTATCCGCAACGTTAGCAGATGTCGTCCTCTTGGTTTGAAGTGAGAAGACATGCCATTCTGAGAAAAATCTCGAGAGGACTGCCAACCGCAATCCTCCGCCTTCTCTGTTCCGTAAGGTAAGTGTGAAAGGCGTCCTGCGAGGCCAATTGACGAGTCGAGGGTGTGGCGTTCAGTCATTCGGGGAGCTGAGCCCAGTATAAGTCCTCTCCAGTACAGACTTTCCTTGGCCGCGCATAGCGATGCTTTGCAAATCCAAGTCGCTAGGGCTCCAGCTATAAACTGCAAAGAAGGAACAGTAAGGGAGAGAAAGACGCGCTCGAAACTGTAGCTTCGGTAAATAATACTTGTAAGACAAAAAGAAAAGAAGAAAAGAAACAGTTTAACTGACCCGTTAAATGAAATTATTCAAGCTGTCGATGGTCCCCTGTTTATCTTATCGCATGGCACTAACGGGGTAACTTAAACTTAAAAGCGGGTACCTGGGTACCTACCGCATCAATCTGATTGGCTTACAGCTGTACGAGCACCGTGCTCGGCAACGAACGTAGTGTAAACAAAAACTACCTAGTCTCCCTTGTGAATTTCGAATTTCCTCGTCATTCTCTGACGACGATTGATCTTGACAAGATCACGACGCAACGCAACAACGCAACACAACACAACAACATAACAACGCGAGCATAACCTCCGCCTGTATACCACGAGCCTTGCGCCTACCATATCGCTACCGAACACCGCAACCATGGCCTCGGCGTTCGAATCTTCGCTATCCTCGAGCATGAGCGGCCGCCCGACAATGTCGGCAGTGGCGCCTTCGATGGCAGACTCTCTACCCAGCATCAACTTCGGCTTCGACGAGCTGCGCGACCGCATGGCCAAGTTCACCACGAAATTCGACGCTTTTATCGAGCAAGGGCGAAAGCGCGTGCTAGAAGAGCGCAACCAGTTCCGCATGAGCGTCGCAGAGCTACAAGGTAAGGCAGCACCACCCCAGACCATGTGTCCCCTCCTCGTCCGGTCGACGGCGGGCTAAAGATTATTGCAAACAGAGGACCAGCGCATGAAGAAGAAGGACATCGAGATCATCCAGCAGAAGACGAACATGTACCAGCAGACCATGTCGAAGGAGGAGGCGGAGAAGCGGGAGATGCAGGCGGCGATCGCGTCGCTCAGCGCGCAGCGGGACAGGAACGCGGCGGCGCGGGACGCGCTGCGGCGGCAGATCGCGGAGACGCAGCGGGAGATCGACGCGCGGCTGGCGGCGCAGCGGGCGCACGCGGCGCACATGGAGGCGCAGAGCCGGTTCAACGTGCCGGAGCTGGACTTCTGGATCTCGAACCTGTGCCTCAAGATCGAGGGCGCGGGCCAGACCGACCGCCTCAAGTTCGTCTACTCGCACATCGACGAGAAGGACTGGGAGTGCGAGGCCTGGTTCGAGCTCTGCACCGCCTCGCGCGACTACGACGTCCGCCACTGCCGCCCCAAGCTCGAGCGCGAGAAGGTCGACCGCGTCCTCGAGCGCGTCAACGAGACGAGGGAGCTGCCCGCCCTGCTGAAGGGCATGAGGGAGCTTTTCGTGGAGGCTATGAAGTCATGAAAACTATATACCTACATATATATGTGTCTCCAAATCACGGTTATGATCACGAAATGCATGGGAGGGACGGAGTTTCAGGTGTTATAACTGAGGCCAGCCTATAATTGGTGAGCTGCTAGTTGGATTGTTCTTGTGGATTAAACAAAAAAACTACTGCAGGATAGATACACTCCTTCGTAAAATATACGTACGTGATATCGAAATCGACCTTACCTGACCTTACCTTAGGGAGATATGTAATTTGCCTATAGCCGGGGTGCTAATATGATAGTAGACAGTTTGGCAGCTTAAGCTGACTGTATATTTGTATGGAGGCTCATTTGAGCCTGCAGCTGCTGTCAGCTGCCAATATCTACTGAAACTTACGCAGCCAGTTATTAAAACACCCGTCGCGCCGCGGCTCAACGCGCCTCTTAGCAAGCCTGTACGTAACTCAGGTATAATAAAGTGAAGAAGCACTACACTGAACCTGACCACATTTAAAACCTCACAACCCGCCGATTCGTCACAGATGATCAAAACGCCATATATATAAAACAGACAAGGCCAAAATACCTAGCCATGCCACCCAAGGACGACAATGAGAAGCAGCAGGCCGCACAGCAGGCCGTAGATATCCTACACGAGATCTCCACAATCCTGGTGCGTTTGCGTTCCGTTGCCTTCACCTTTTGCGTTTTCCCATCTTAAAATGAAATACTTGCCTCCCACCACCACCACCACCCATCCCCGTTCTCTTGTACCCTCTTCCAGGTATACATAGCCGAGCTGACCTGCAGGTGGGGGGAAACTACAGAACTGCCATCTCGACCGCCGAACGCTGTCTGTGTGTATATCCATGATCGAGAACGGGGTGAATCCGGAGGCGCTGGCGGTAAGCTATTCGTTTGTTCCACCTAAAATTTACTCTTACCTTTTACGGGGAAAACCCCGTCGTTGTGTTCGTCGCTTGGTTGGACCCAAAAAAAAACCCCGGGAGGAAGAAAGAAAGCTGATTTCTTTTTTTCTTTTTACCAAACGTTCAAAGAATGTCGTCCAATTCCTGCGTAAGGAGGCCCATAAGGCAAGTCTTGCCAAGGAAGCCGCCAATCGGTGAGGGGGAACGACGAGTGAAATCCGAGTGAGAGTGGGTTAGAGGAGGAGGATAAGAGCATTCCGGGGCTCGGACGAGGATATGCTAGGCGTTCGGCGTTCATTATAGGAAGGATATAAACCTTACAGGCGTGAGCTACGCATTATTTTACAGAAGATTGCATCGCCGCTTAGCAAAGTAGAGGAGGAAGTGGTTTTGTGTAGGTGATGATACAGTCATGACTGATATTATTGCTTCTCAGTCCAGTGCTGCCAACCAAGATTCTTCTCTGGAAGCTGCCCATCCAAGCGCCAGCTCTACATGTATTGAACCAATTTCAATGCCGAAAAACAACTAACTATGGATCCAATGCCTATTTTGCCCAAACTCAACTGGTATTCCTTTCATGCAACCATGCCGCATCTGAACGCCATTCTTATGTCCAGCCTAAAGAGCCACCCCGCGTCCATTGGTCGCCGTTAACGATGTCCGAGTAGCTCAAAATCATCATGGTCTGATTCGTCTCCATCTTCCTGGTCCATCTCGTCATCCGAAGTCAGAACTGACTCATCGTCAGAGGTGGCAGCGTCGTCGTCATCCTCATCCCCAGCCTCGTCTTCATTCGAGGCTATACTGCGTGGAACCCGGCTCCAAAACCCTATCATATCCTCGCCTTCTTCCTCGTCCTCTGTTTCTGCCAGGGACCCACCCCCCATAGAGGGATGTAAGGAAAGTCCTGGGGTAGGTACCGGCGAGACGGAACGGGCTAGTCTGTCGAGAACTTGCGGATCCAGAGCGGGTTCGATGGCCATTGAGCTCGTAACGTTAGATGAATGGCGCCGACGTATATCACGACTATTAGATACGTCTGTCGCAGGGGCGGCGTCTAGGTCACCGGAAGGAGTCAGGCCCGATAGTTGCGCGTTCCGTCTTCCGAAATCGGAATCGATAACATCGGCAGCTAGGCCGAGGATTTGGAGCTGGGCAGTGTTGTACGAAAGGCAAACACTGCACTTCAGGCCGAGCCAATGATACATGGTCGAGCTCTTGGCAGAGCAGTCGTTGCATAGCACAACAGCTCGGGTGTCTCTAAATTCCGGAGGCATAGGCTGCGATTGGATGGCAAGGTCAAGGTTCCGGAACTGGGATTCCATGTTGGTGAGGCTTTTGTTGCAAATCGGGCACTTGTATGAAGACTTCATATGTTCCTGGAAGCAATGTCGGTGTATGCTATGCCCACACTTCATAAAGCAAACCGCCTTAGGGGACGTGAACATGTAGTCGCCGCAAATGGGACAGTCACAGTCTGTAGCTCGTTCGATGCACTTATGGTCCAACTCCATAGAAATGGCGATGCAGGCGCAACATTTCTACAACTGGTCAGTCTTCAGAGTTGAGATCGGGGATCAGATCGTACCTTGCAATGGAAGAAATCTTTCCCAATGCCTCTACCAATCCTACAAATGCCACAATCATTGCAATGATAGCATGGCTTATCAGGATCATCGTTCCACAGCTTACAGATACCACAATAATACCTAGCGGCCGATTCTCCACAAGCCACACAACCTTCGCCGGCTCTCTGAGCAGTCCCGCAGAACATGCATAGCATATTCCGCGTCTCCTTTCGAATTAAAGCGTGGTCCTCAACTTTGTCATGGCAGAACCGGCAAGTGTACCATCGATGGCATGTTGAGCATTGCAATTTGACATTGCGCCGGTAGTGTTCGCACCCAAGAGGCTGGTACTCGGATTCCTCGGATTCCTCGACATCCTCGGCAGATTCGGCCGATAAGACCCTCGGCGCAAAAGTTGGCCTGAGGTCGTCCTCGGTCAAGTCGAATTCCTCTTCAGGGTCGGCCTCGCCCATGGCATTATGCCAGAATTTGAACGACTCCGACGGCCGCTGCACCTGCGAAGGTCGTTGTTCTGCAGGCCTCAGGCCCGAAGGAGTGATGGACCGTTCTACTTGGGCCGAACCCCGAGATTTTGCATATCCTTCACTTAGCAGCTGGTGCATCAAACAGGCCTTCTCGGACGGCCCGATATCTCTTGCCTGGATAGCGAATATCCGCCTTCTTAATTCGCCCATGCCATCATCCTCCGGCAGCTGAATACGGCGGGGCGCAGCGGCCTGAGCGGAGGGGCCGTTGTCGGACAATAAGCGACCTGTAGCCATGTTGGAAGCATTCGCAGGCATAGATTCGCCTTGGGGTCCGTGCTCACGAGGATGGTTCTCGCGGATAGGTAGCTCGGAATGGCTAGGGACGACGTGATCTGGGGTGTTATTAGGCTGACTGCGTTCCTCGCGCAAGCCAGCTATACTTGCGTGCAGGTTCGCGTGGACGGGGCTCCGGGAGGAAGAGGTTGCTTTGCCCTCTTCAGCACCATCTCCTAAATAGGAAAGCTCGTCTACTTCTGGAATGGCATTCTCTTGCTGGCTATGCCGCCATGACGGCGTGGTTCGCGGCGGTGATTCAGGTTCGGGTTTGTTTGCGGTGGTAAAGGATGGAAGTGAAAAACGTCGGGCTTGTCGAATGACTGGGTTCACGATGAAGTCGGTGACTAAAGACGTCATTGGCAGGAGGATATTTAGGTATATGCAGGTTATGGTTCCCGTTCAAGGCCCATCAGGTTGACCCGAAACAGAATACTACCAAACAAAATACAAAATACAAGATACAAAATAGGGAGAGGAATTGATTGTTCGCAAGAAGAGACCCCTGGATAACTAAAACAAGGGATAGGGCACAACTCGGCGCGTGGATGGTGTGTGGTCGAGATGAGTGACATCAATGGCACGACGGTTGGACGATTCCAGTTGGATATCGAGTCGGAAGAGGGAATCAACTAATACGGAATACTGCCTACATGTAGTAAGGTAAGTCTGGATCCGCGCAAGGAGGCACTACAGTGTACCGCCCAAGGTAGAACCCCGCTGCAACAAGCACCAATTAAATAGCAATCCAGTCTGTCTCTTTAGTTCCTCCGACCGGGCGGCGGTGCTTTTGTCAGCCCGTGTCCGTCTTTTCGAGTGGATCCCACTTTTCTGCCAAAACTCGAATCAAATAGTCCGCTTTGTTTCCGTACTTGATTCTAGACATACATAACCTATAAGTGATTATTGCCAGCCTAGACAGCCATCTAAGCCAAGCAGGCGACTAATATAGCTTCCTCCCGGAATCCAGACCACTAAGCCGCCGAGGAGGTTCGTACCTAATAACACCTTGCACGGCACACGGTCACACAGCAGTCTTGATCGCAGCACGAGTCTTAGATCGGCCGGGCTCACACCATCAGTCCAACCAACATTATTACATGCCGACTGCGTCGTCCGGGACTCTGGAAAATCATGGCTGAACTCACTGTTGTCCACGCATATCGCCACTTGTACCGAGGGCTGCTTCATGCCATCCAATTCTCTAAGCCTGCTCGCTTTACGGCACTTCACCAGCTAAGGACAGCGTTTCGAGAAAAGGGGGCTAAGTTCGATACCAGAGCCATCATCCGGACCATACGCTTTTTTGAAGCAGCTGCCAGGGTGCGTGGCATAGAACATAAGGTCCTCAGAAATCTTTTAAGGGTGGCTCACTACCGGCATGAGGCAACCGTTCGATCTTGGAAAAGTGTCCAGGAACAACAGCGTTCCAGAAAATCCAAGTATCTTGCCCCGTGGCTACTCCTAGGTACAGTAATGTTAACAATCTTCTAGGACAGAATTGGAGGCGCACATTCAAAAAACAGCCTATAAGCATTACGATATGACGGTTGCTATGCTTAATAAATCTATGGGCTTGTGCTTGCGATAGAGCCATCGTTCAAGCAAGCACCGATTAGTCAAATGCTGCGACGGCTTTACCTTCTCCAACACATGCTGATTCGTTGATGGCTGTAGCTGCATGAGTACTCTAAACCAAACTATCCTCCAACTCGAGGGTTTAATTTGACGGACAGACGACCCATGACCTACCAGAGTTTCCAGCAGCCATCTTCCAAATTGTCGTTATGCGAGGAAGGTGACATCGATTCTGCCGCAGTCACACCACGGGTTCTATGCCTTGATGAACATTTTGTCCTCCAAATATGTGAGGAGATGGTGGCCCTGTATAGTGTGGTTACAAGTTGTACTTGATTCAAACTCTCGCGCAGCATATCTGGTATGTCAATATATATCGAATGCTAGAAGGTTGCATGCAAAAGCTTAACCTAGCTTCGGATTCTTGGGCCGGATGGGACCGAAGCCATCATGGGGATGAATCTTGGGTATGCGGCACCAGTAACAAGAAAATAATTCGCAAGGGGCTTCTTGTCCTTCAAACGGAAGTGTTTCAGTGTGTCCAGTGTGTAATTCAGCTCAGGGAAATATATGGAGTCGCCAACCGACGCCCGACACCCGACGCAATCAACGGCATTTAGCATAGCTACATGGAATTGGTGGGGAGAGGAAGACGAAGGGCGTTGTTTGGTCTGCTAGTCAAGCCGTCGTGAGGTGTCGATCCCCCATATAACATGCTGGCTGGGTAGCAGAGGATGACGTCTGGCAACATGGGAAAATCAGCGGAGATGTTGATTCGTCAGCACTAGAGCAAATATTAGGCGGACACTACGTTCGGTATAATCCCACAGCACCGACATACGCACATACATGCTACCGTACATGACGAGGACTCGCTGAAGATCTGGATCTTGAATAAGGGGTTCATCTAGGGGATGAATAAGACGACACGGACAATATGTAGTACTAATAACAGGCCACTAATGCCTGATATCGGGACAATCCGCCCAGATTCAATGACCCTATGTAACAGAAAAGAGCTAGGGTACCTGTTAGAGTCGTGCCGGTGAGGACGGACCTTGAGGGCACGGTATTCCAATCAGCCATAGAGGATCGACCAGCCATTGCTAGCACGGTTACCACACCAGTGTGGGGAATCTGGAGATAGCCGTGTAACCTGCAAGGCCTGGGCCTCCCCTGTACTGAAAGAAAACCCCCTCTTCGCCCGCTAAGAAACCAGCCCAAACCCAAACCATATCGAACGACCGTCACTCTTTGTTTCCGGTCTTGCCTGTAGCTACCGCTTTCCTCGGGCAGTTACCCAGCGTGTATCGGCCCATTCTACACCACACTTACATACAGTACGGGTACCTAACAGTAGAGACTGGAGGTACCTTAGGTGCGCACACACATACAGCCAGACCGGGTCATGCAATTGGCAGTCACTTCTCACATGCACACACACCTACACACACATACCTTACGTAGGTAGCTTAGATATACACATCTATCTCCATCTCCATCTCCATCTCCATCTCTCTCTGTCTCTTTGTGTGCTTCGAACAAAACCCCGCAGAAAAAAAGCACAGGCCGACAAATCATGAGCGGCCGTTTAGAATCGACTGGTTAATCAATTACTCACTTGGTCTTTGGTCGGTCGACAAACTCGCGTCTACTGCTGCTAAAACCACAATCAACTCAAGGAATAAACTTCCAGCAGTCCTACAAAACCACCAACTTTCCGACCCCGCATCGTATTTTCTTTCCTCCCTTAAACCCCATTCTTCGTCCATACCCCCCCTCCATCGAGTCCTCGCATCTTCGGGATCTTGATGGCACACCAGCTGCCAGCACTCGACGCCATTGTATCGCGACTACGCCGATGACTCTGGTCCTCATCTCGAGGCCATTGTCTGAAGCTTCCCCGCAATACAAGCTGCTGAAGAGCCATGCCCGTTGAGTCCAACCTCCAAGATGTCACCGGTGCCACGCTTCGGACTCGGACCATGCCTCAGTTCAACGGCAGCGAGAAGCCACGGAGCTGGATAAAACGTTACCGCACAGAGGTCGCTGCCTCTGCCGCCAGCGTCCTATCCACCGTCACGGCGTTCCCCCTCGACAGTGTCAAGACTCGCATGCAGACGTATCCCTACGACGGAGCTCTGCACTGCGTCCGCGTGACATATCAGTCCGAGGGCCTTCGTGGATTCTTCCGAGGTATGCTACCCACCCCAGCCGCCACATGCGAGCGACGATGATGGCTAACCCCGCCCCCCATTGACAGGTGTAACCGCCCCCTTAGCCAGTGTCACCCTTGTACGAACCGTCTCCTTTTCCATCTACCAACGCTCCAAACACATCTACTCCGACTGGATGGGAAAGCACCTGGGGTTTTGTCCGCTAGAGCATGTCAATAGAAATGGCGCCTACCCCAACCTCGGCACCATCTCCTGCTTCGCGGCCGCCGGTGCCACTGCCGGCTCCGGCATCACTTTTATAGCTTGTAAGTTGGCCGGGTACTGCTGGCGTCGCCCAATTGGCAACTAATTCCGTGCCGCGACAGGCCCCTTTGAATTGACTAAGCTGAGCGCACAAGTCTCGGTGCTTATGGCCAATCAGAAGAACGCAGACCCAAAGAGACAGGCCATTGCCCTCAGTTACCATAACAAAGGAACCTTTAAGACCCTGGCCAATATTGTCAAGCACCGGGGCTATGGTGGCATGTACACTGGATTAAACCTGCATTTGTGTAAGTCGACGACTAGCTAGTCTCCTAGCCTTCTATCTCGACTAACCATCCATTGCAGTGAGGGATACATTAGGAACCGGAATCTACTTCGCAACGTATGAGAGCAGCAAGCAGCTGTTGACCACGTTTAGCGGCAAAGATGCCCACAAGAATCCCGTCGCCGTTCTGGCTGCCGGAGCTCTGTGCGGTATCGTTTCGTGGGCTATGATTTGTAGGTAACTCGTCTCCATGGCCCCTTCGCTTTAGCTAACGTCGGACCTATAGACCCCATCGATTCGGTCAAAAGCATATACCAACGAAATGCCCTGATGTATTCGAAGGGCCAGAAAGTGCCTATACCTAAGATTCAGTTCTTCAGGCGTGACATGTACCGTGGACTTGGCGTGTCTATGGGACGCTCCGCTGCGGTTAATGCCGTTTTCTTCTCGGCATTCGAGTTCTTTAAGAAGCAGATCAATACCGTGAAAGATGTTGACTAGGGCGGAGAAATTAGGCAGAGTGTGATGGCGGATTAATTGGCGATTGTATACGTCGAGTACGACACCAGCATATGACCAGGCGTTCTTAGGAATCGGTGGCGTGGCTATGATTAATACACACAATGGACCCCTGATGAGGGGCTTGACGATATCAACCGTGGGAAGATCAAGGCATTCCCAACTGTCTATTCGCTTTTCTTTTCAAGGAATTTCAGGCCCTGACGGAAGGGATACCACAAACACGAGGAACATAGGGTTCATGTAAATCAAAAAATGCATGATTTTCACGCCGCGATTATGAGCTCGCCCATGTCATTTGATGGGTATGCTCATCGAGGTGTAATGTTAGGGCGGTATCGGACCCCAAATTAGGACACAACTGTAAGAAATAGTCCGACAGAACAAAAAGTAAAAAGGAAGAAAAATCTTAATGCTCCCATCAATGGCATGTGCCTTAATCCCCCCTAATATTACCGGGTCTATTCCTTAACACACAAAACGGCCGAGTATCCATCTGAACGCCAAACCTGCAAAAGAAAAAAAAAGAAGAAAAATGCCTTAACCCCCTTCTACTTAGACATGCTGCTGGTATTTTTTGTAATCATCAACACATCCCATCAATCGTCATGCGAAACTTCCTACCCGGTCCTTCTCCCTCCCCCCCCCCCTTTTTTTTTTGTTCAATTGACTTGGGCAGAACCCCACAATAGGCAAGGGCGGGAAGAACAGGCGGGGTGGAGAGAGGAAGAGAGGGGAGGAGGAGGGGGAGGGGGACCTAACAACCCTCGCGCTCAGTCGCTCCGCAGCATGCTCTCGACGAGGTCGCCGAGGGGGCCCCAGAAGTCCTTGCCGCTGGCGAGGCCGTGCTCGTCGATGAAGAGGACGTACTGCTTGAAGCTGGTGTTGAGGTGGGGCTCGAGGCCGAGCTCGCGGATGACGGGGTAGTGGTGGCAGTAGATGTGGGCGTAGACGCGGTAGAGGCGCTTGAAGATCTGGCGGACGAGGGCGGGGAAGGACTTGGGGAAGGGGACGCCGATGCGGCTCGGCAGGACCGACTCGTTGTCGATGGCGCCCTGGACCCAGCTCATGAGCTGCTCGATGTAGGCCGGGGCCGCCATCTTGGTGGGGCGCTTGTAGGTCTCGTTGTCTTGCCAGAGGTACTCGAACCTGCGGTGCGAGGGGGGTTAGTTTTTTTTGGTTTTGTTGGTGGGGTGGATGGGATGTAGATATTGGAAATTATGTGATGATGATAATGTATGCATGTATGTATATATATGGGCGAGAAATAGAGAGAGGGAGAGGGAGAGGGAGACTCAACTCGTCGGTAGCTTTCATCTCGGGGCATGACTGCGGCGAGCAGAACTCGGTGATGGCGCCGTAGAGCAGGTTGATCTGGTTGTAGAAGTCGACCATGTTGACGGCCAGCCACTCGTTCTCGTCCTCGCCCTCGGGCAGCTTGACGATCTTGCGCAGGCTGCCGCCGCCGAGCGTCGCCTCGGCGTACTGCCGCAGCTGGTAGCTCGTGTTGCCGCCCTTGCCGGTGCGGGAGCGCAGCTGGTTGCGCGCGCGCTGGTTCCTGTTTACGACGAAAGGGAGGGGGCCGGTCAGCCGGATCATGGGTGAACAAACGAACGCTGCTGCGGATGGGGACGGACGTACACGGTGGTGACGAACGAGGTCATCTTGGCCCCAAGCTTCTTCCGCAGGGGACTCTTCGGGGGAGGAGTAGGTGGTCGAGGAGGAGGAGGAAGAGGAAGAAGTACGTCGGTTATCGTCTGCGACATGGTGAGTGGTGGTGGTCGTTGTGTTAGCGGGGCATTCCTCATCGCTTTTGTCTGGATATTGTTTGGGGAGGACGGAGGGGGGAGTTTGTGGTGAGAATTATGACGAGTATTTACCTGCAAGATTCCCTATCTAGGAGTTATCCGAATTATACAAATGATATGCGCACGCGCGCGTCTCTCTCTCTCTCTTTCTGGTCGTCTGGGGAAGAATCGGCGGTGAATGTTTGCGAACAGTGGTCTTTTTGATATGTAAGAAGAAAAAAAAGATATCACCTGCTGTAGTAACTTGAGGCTAGAAAGTATGGGCGACCCCGTCTGATGGCATTGGAGTGGATGTTTTGATGGAGTTGCTATGCGCGGTGCACGGGCCAGAAATCCTAAGGAAGCAGGGGCCCCCCTGTAGTCCACCCCGCGCGCGCCTGCGGTCCCCCCACATTGCATCAGCCATTCCATTCCAAGCCTAGGTTATGTATGTACTCAAGCCTCATCTTACATCCTTATTTATCCTCATTTCTATGTACAATCCTAGGTTAACCCTCTTTTACACATTACACAATTTTTCAATTTGCAGTCTTCCACTTGTTCTTGTTCTTGTTCTTGTTCTTGGACTTGGACTACCACTATGGTGACCAATTTTACAGTACTGCTATTCTTTACTCTATACCTGATTGTCCTTGGAAGAACTACCTAACGATGCTCATTTCTCTCAAGCAAGATGTCTTAGATGAGATCACATCACTCGCAATACATACCTAGGTATACATCAATTAGCTGGTACTCGTACGTCTTGATTAGTGACAGAGCGAGGTCCATTCTGTCTGGTGCATATTGAAATCCCACTCCCCTTCCTCTTCCCGGGGCATCAACCTACCGAATACTAATCCAAATGTGAATAAGGTCTAGAGAAAGACCCCGCAAATGAGCATCGTTCCCCAGGCTTTTAGACCCGGATAATTGGCCTCTCCACCCAAGGTAACAGCAAGAGGCTTAGTATCCCAGATATACGGTAACGGGATACTGATACGGTATAGTACATGTAGGTAGGTATACAGGTTACGATCCTTTATTTAACTTGATGTTCAGCTGCGTTTTGTATTAGGCCACCAGTGTGCCTTTTCAGCCAGGTTATGCTCGCTCTCCAGGCCAAAATGTTATTTTTCATATGCGGAGTCTCCTTTTTAGCCCTCAGCAACGTGTATGCAAAAGCTGCTGGAATTGATAGACGGCGAGTCGTTCGATCCTTCAATCCCCATCGCAATGCCAGCTCCAGCACCACCCCATTACAAGTTGGCAATGGAAATTTTGCCTTCGGCGTAGATGTGACGGGGTTGCAGACATTCAGTCCCTTTGCTACAATGTCCACATGGGGTTGGCATAATTTTACTTTACCAACTACCAGTGGCCAAACCTCTGTTAATGGTAAGTGTCCAACTACGTATGTAATAGCAGAGCATGTGTTGTCTAATACAGCTGTAGATTTTACTGGTTTGGACTGGTGGACACACGGCCGACTAGTCAACTATAATCAACCCAATCCAGCACAGAGCGATATATCCAATTGGCTAATACAAAACCCACAACGAGTAAACCTGGCTACCATTGGCTTCTCGTTCGACGGGCTTGATGTGACTGAAGATATGTTAAATGACAAGAACCAGGTGCTCGACTTATGGACGGGGAAGATCTCATCCTCATTTTCCTATGGTGGAGCTTCAGTTGACGTCGAAACCTGGGCAGATTCAAATTCTGATACCATTGGCATTGCTGTGGAGTCGGAGCTGCTATTGTCAGGTTCGCTTGGGTTCTTCTTCGACTTTCCCTTGCCGACTGTAAATAAATTCGAAGCACCCTTTGTTGGCGTATTCAACGCCACGAGAAACCACACCACCACGCTCCAACCTGGACAGAATAAGGCTTTTATCCAGCATGATCTTGATACTACCTCTTATATAGTCTCTTTAAGCTGGAACTGCGAGGCTGAGATATCTGGCCCCATCGAAGGGACTCATCGCTATGTTCTACGACCACTGGAAGGCACCGGCAAGATCACGTTGTCAATTACCTTCTCTCCAGTTCAAGAGTCACATGTCCCTTCATTAGATGATATCAAGACGAGGTCTAAAACTTGGTGGGAATCTTACTGGAGATCAGGGGCGTTCATTGACCTTTCGAAAACGAAGTCGTCCAATGCTACGGAGCTACAGCGAAGAATCATCTTATCTCAATATCTCACAGCCGTCAACTCCGCCTCGTCATATCCGCCACAAGGTTAGTAATTGTTGCTCTTATCTGTATAGCAAACCCACTAACTTATGTATTAGAGTCAGGTAAGCCCGCCTAGTTTGCTCATCATATTTAAGACCCAGTCGATCGTAGGTTAATGAGTTTCAAGGCTTGGTGAATAATGGCTGGTACGGCAAGTTCCATGTAAGTGCCACTCGCCGTCGTATTAAACAATTGCATTACAGTTTGTGCCGGGCCAAGCCGTGATTTAACCAGGCTTACAGCTCGAGATGATATTATGGCACCTTCTCCATTTTTCGCGATGGAATAAGTTCCCCTTATTGTGGCGTAGCCTTCCGAACTTGTATAGCCAGTACCTAGATTCGTCGATAGATCGCGCCAAACTTCAAGGCTACGACGGTGCTCGATGGGGAAAAATGACAGATCCAACCGGTCGGTCTGCTCCCGGCGAGATCAACTCACTGTTAATATGGCAACAGCCTCATCCTATGTACTTTGCGGAGATTGAGTACCGAAGCTTTTCTAACGAAACCACACTCCGGAACTGGGATAGGATACTCAGCTCCACAGCCGACTTTATGGCATCTTACGCCTTTTTCAACGAGTCAACTAGAGTCTACGACCTAGGCCCGCCTATGTACCCGGCATCCGAGAATACGAATCCAAATGCCACTATAAACCCAGCCTTCGAGCTTGCATACTGGCGGTTTGGGCTTGATGTGGCTATCAAATGGAAGAAGAGGCAAAATCTCGAGGCACCTGTGAAATGGGTCGAAGTCCGCGATAATCTAGCCCCACTACCCGTCGCAGACGACGCGTTTGCCGTCTACGAGGGGATCCCCGACATGTGGGAGGGCAGGACGACTGTTCAAGACCACCCTGCCATGTCGGCCATTTTCGGGCTTCTCCCTCCGCCGTCGCCCGGCGCAGACGGCGGTGGCGACGCAGAGCCTCTCAATATAACGATCGTTAAGAACACGGCGGACAAAATACGGGACCTGTGGGACCTGGGCGACTGCTGGGGCTGGGACTTCCCGATGCTGGCCATGAACTCGCTGCGGCTCGGCGACGTCGACCAGGCGGTGGCCTACCTCCTCCACCCGCTGTTCGAATTCGACGACGCGGGTTACCCCGTGGGTGGCTCGCGGGTGCCGACGCCGTACTTCCCAGGGTCGGGGGCGTTCTTGCTGGCTATAGCTATGATGGCGGGCGGGTGGGACGACGAGCCCTGGATGCATTTCCCTGAAGGATGGGGCGTCGTCGCGGAAGGATTCGTACCCGGCTTGTGACGAAGCTGTCCTAAGGTGCTGATGCCAAGGCAATTTGTTCCACCTGTACTGATAAGCTTATTGTCATTTTGATCCCAGATCGGAGGGTGAGATACGGAGATAGATCTAGTTAACAGATCGACCCTATTTGGCTGAACCATCAGGTCAAGATCACTTTCGGAATTTATTTCGCTATCATACTCTTAAGGCATAACTTCTACATTCAAGGCAACACTACCTTGCCTTATTGCCTGCGTGAGCCTCGAACTTCAGTATAATCGCTTACACGCAATCAATTTCAAGAATTACCTAGTACTGTCGTGTGGACTATGTATCCAGCTCCTCGGAGCTTCTGGTTGGGATCCGAGGCTGACCCCTGACTTACAGAACTTCTACTCTCGATGACGCTATCAGAATCATTCACCTATCCGCTAGTTCGCACCGGTTGTTTTATTCCTTCGTAAAATATCGCTTTAGCGGCCATAAATAGGTACATAGATAGCTGACAAAAGTGCAGTGGCTTCGGCCTAACTACAGTAACCCACATACACATACCTACTCCACCAACGGCGGTGAGCTAGTATTCTGCATATGCTCTATAGGAGGCAGTAAGCGCAAGAAACTTGAGGTTCGTATCGTGGATGGCAAGAACAATTACCTTTCCATTTGTCGCTGACGGCTTGCGAATAGACGGGTCCTGGGACGTTGTGGGATCTATGTATTTATGCAGGGTACTGAGAAATGATATCAAATGATCTGACTTGGGCTAGACTCATGTAATTCTTAAAATAGATCCAATCCCCCTGACAGGGGTGGGTTCAAGTCAAATCCTCGGGACTGGGGCCGTATCAGAGCTTCATTTGCTGCTGACGCCAACCTGTGCAGGGAATACGGGACGCATGGCAGGTTGACTGGACTTGAGCCTCAGCGGCCCCCGAGGGCCCATGAGAATCTATCATGAGAATCATGGACCTAGAATCTAATTGTAGATTTGTACGTTCAAGTGAACGAACGATTTTAGTAGGACGATCATTCGAGGCCAAGCGTTGACAGCCCACAGCTCGTACTGAGCTAACATTCAGCTACATCATCGTGGCATTCCTTCAAATATTGGGCAGTATTGCCCTCTCTTTCGTTACTGATTCCCTAAGATTGAGTCCATCCTTTTGAGAATATACCCCCATGTCCATTCGCTCAAGATGTACCTCTCATTGCTCCTGACGGGCTCTGTGCTCTTGACTACAGCTCTAGCAACACCGGTATCAGAACCAAGTATCGATCCCGTCCTCAATGTGGTTGGTTCCGCACTTGAATCCTTCGCATCTTCCCCTAATGAACCCGAATACTGGTACAGTTCTGTTAAGCATAATGGCATCTCCCCCTTCACTCCGAACGGGACGGCCTGGCCAGTATTCCGAAACGTGAAGAGCATGTTTGGAGCCAAGGGCGATGGCGTACAAGACGACACGGAGGCTCTCCAGAACGCGATCAACGCCGGTAACAGCTACGCTGCGAGGAACGAGAGTCGTCTCGGGACGACTCTCCAGCCGGCCGTGGTCTACCTTCCCAAGGGCACCTACGTCTTGACCACGCCCATCCAGCTCTTCGTCGGCATGATTCTGATGGGGGACCCCACGGATCCGCCGACGATCAAGGCGAGTGCCGGCTTCAGCGGCGACTACATGATCTATGCGAAAGACCCGTCTCAGGGCTCGACGACGAACTTCTACGTCGGGATGAAGAACGTGGTCATCGACTCGCAGGCCGTCGACAAGGACAACAGCCTCACGCTGGTGGACTGGAGCGTCAGCCAGGCCTGCCAGCTCGCCAACGTGAGGTTCGACATGCCCTATGACTCGGCCGGCCACACAGGCATCGCCATGCCGGAGGGCGGGTCGGGGCTTATCATGGAGGACTTGTATTTCCACGGCGGCGTGGTGGGGATCGAGCTAAACAACCAGCAGTACCACTTCAAGAGCCTCACCTTCGACGGCTGCACGACGGCCATCTTGGTGCGGCACATGTTCATGACCCACTGCCAGGGGTGCAACTTCACGCTCTGCGGCATCGGCGTGGACATGACGAGGCCGGCGGAGGGCGAGAGCATCGAGGGGATGGGGAGCTTCATCATCACCGACTCGGTGGTAGCGAACACGGGGGCCCTCGTCAACACCGCGGCACCCAACGGCAGCTTCGCCTCGGTGATCCTGGAGAACGTGCGAGTAGACGGCTCGGTCCAGTCGACAGTCACGGCGGCCGGAGAGATCGTGCTCCGGGGCGGCGTCGGGAACGACGAAGCGTGGGTCTGGGGCAACACGTACCGCCGCGGCGGGCCGGAGGCAGGGTCCTTCGAGCGGGGCGCCAAGCTCGCGACCAGCCGGCCGGCGTCCCTGGTCGACGGATCCGGGGCCTACTACCGCTTCGCGCCGCCCACGTACGCGGAGTACACCGCTGACCAGATCGTCAACGTGAAGGACGTGGCGGGGTTCCCAGTCGCCGGCGACGGCCGGGCGGACGACACGGCCAGCCTGCAGGCCATCATTGACCAGGGCGCCGCCGCCGGCAAGGTCCTGTTCTTCCCCTACGGCGTCTACCTCGTCACCGACACGCTGGTCTTCCCGCCGGGGAGCCGCGTGTTCGGCGAGGCCTGGCCGGCCATCTCGGCGACCGGCAGCAAGTTCATCAACGCGGCCGCGCCGGTCCCCATGGTCAAGGTCGGCAACCGAGGAGACGTCGGCGTGGCTCAGTTTTCCGAGATGCTGTTTACCGTCGAGGACGTCCTCCCGGGTATACGTTTTTCTTCTTCTTTTCCACTCGTGGATTCCCCCCCTTTCACTATGCGACACTACGAACAACCCCCCACAAGCTAACCGATAGCCGCAGGTTGCACCCTTCTCGAGGTCAACATGGCCGGGGAGAACCCAGGCGACGTCGGGTTCTGGAACACGCACTTCCGCGTCGGCGGGGCGAACGACTCGCAGACGACGGGGAAATGCACGACGGGCGACCCGGCGGACTGCAAGGCCGCGTTCATGCTGGCGCATTTCACCAGCAGCTCGTCTGCCTACGTCGACGACATGTGGGGTACGTCAATCTGGCCCCCCTCCCCTCTCCCCCTTCCCCTTTCTTTCCCCTTTCTACTCCTCCTCTCTTAGGTAGTATATCTAGCTGACCGAGGGGGGATGCGCGTAGCCTGGACCGCGGACCACGACCTCGACGGCTCGAACAGCCAGACCATCTCCGTCGGCCGCGGCGTGCTGATCGAGTCGACGCGGCCGTCGTGGTTCTTCGGCCTCGGCAGCGAGCACAACACCCTGTACGAGGTGAACATCAACCACGCGCGCGACGTCTTCATCGGCTTCCAGCAGAGCGAGACGCCCTACTGTAAGCATCCCCTCCCCCACCCCCTTTTTTTTTTCCCCCAATCCCTTTCTCCCTGCCTCCCTCCCTCTTCACAACCCCCATCCCCCCGCCCCCAGAACGAACCACTAACAAAAAACCCCCTCAAAAAAAAAACAGGGCAAGGCACCAACTCCCCGCGCCTGGCCCCGGATCCGTGGTCCGCGCCGGCGGCCCTCGCGCTCCCGAGCGACCCGGACTTCGCGTGGTGCGGGGCCGCGGACGCGCAGTGCCGGATGTCGGTGTACCAGGGCGTAGCCGCGTCGCGCGACCTGCGGCTGTACGCGGGCGGGTTCTGGACCTTCTTCGGCGGCGGGGAGGCGTGCGCGCCGGGCGAGGACTGCCAGCGTGACGGCGTGCGCGTCGACGGCGACAGCGCCGGCATATACTACCTCGGGCTCGGCGTCAACCGCGTGGCCAACCTCGTCGTGCGCGACGGCGAGCCCGTCGTCCGGAGCGCGGATAACCGCGGCGGGTGGTCGGCGAACGTGGCGGCTTACCTGGGGAGTGTGTAGGTAGGGGGGATAGGTAGGTAGGTAGGTTAGTAGGGGAAAAAAAAAGGGGGCGTGGGGGAGGAGGGATGACTTGGATTTTCATCGTCATCCTAGTTAAGGGCATCTAGATAGATATACAATATAATGTATATATTAATAAATCGGGGTCTATCACAACCTACATCATTATTCTGAAATTGCCTTGCGAGGTTACGGTTTTCATATGACGAGAGTGAAGAGAGCCGGGTTTAGAAAAAAAAAAAAGGGGGGGGGAATCATGCCACGAAAGTTATAAAATCCGACAAGTTGGTTATTAGCAACATATTATGGTCTTGCGTTTGTCCGGATTTGCCACGGTATAAAAAGGTTGGAAAGCACTTGTTATATCTACATATATACCTGGTATATATTCGGTGCGGGATATTCATGGTCAAGACGCCCTGAGCGTTGAACCAAGTTACCAGTATGGGCCTGTTGGTAGATCTTTCCTAGCTTAAGCATTCGGTAACACTGGGCCGACAGGAAGTCAGATCTCGAGGGTCCTGGGCAGCTACTCGCGCTCGAGCAGTTTACATTGTCAGTCAGATAACCCTGACTATGAAGGAATAGATTCGAAAAATTTGGAGTTTAGAGACCAAGTATATAACCTAAATCAAGTTTTCGGTTTATTGGCTATTAATATAGAAATTGGGACTCGTTGGCATCTTGACGGGCACACTCATACAAGGTGTTCCTGTAAAGGCGCAAACCTCCCCCAGTCTTTTGTCTCGCTAAGATCTGCGATCCGACCTAGGCCTAGCCTTTGTAGCTGGTTCGTGATGGAAGGCATTTCACAATATTCTGCCCGGTACCATCTAGGTCGCCTACACGTTCGCGACCGCTTTCCACCTAGGAGGTGATAAGGTAGAGCCACTCCTCAAAGCTGCCAAGTTGAATATCGAAATTCCAACTCAGAGCAAGATCTCGCCGAGATTTTCGCCCTCAAATCCGAGCGTGGCAAGCTTGCGCAGCCTGTTCTTCTCTTTCACCTTGTCTGCTGCTTTCTTATCCTTTACTAATTTCTCCACCACTGAAAATTCTGCCTTCTCGTAGCCCGCGGGAGCCTCGTCGTCCTTATCGAGGTCGATCTCCCCGAGCAGAAGGACGTTCTCACCTCGCACTAGGAAGATGCCGTGGGGTTTATCGGCGTACAAGCCCTTGGGCTGCGGATCATTGGGCTCGGAGGTGGTGGCGTATATGCGCTCGACCGTAGACTGAAGGACCAGGTTTGCTATGTCGCTTCGTGTTAGTCCTAGGAAACCCTGTCACTTGGAAAGAAGAAATGTCTAAGAGTTGAACACGCACCGAATTGGTCCCAGCTCCGTAGTATTCCAGTCAACTTCCTACCGTCTCGAAGACATACCAAGAGCTTCTCTAGACATGGCGGTTAACCAAGAACACCAGCAGAGAAGCTATTCGGCACTGCTAGGCGTCTTACTATCAGTCAAATCCAGCAGCTGGGCGGCGGTGGTGAACATCTGAGGCGGCAGCTGCTGGGTCTGGGGCGGGGGGGCCAGTCCTGGCATCGGGGCTCCCGGCTGAGGGCCGCCGGGCTGAGGCGGATCATGGAGAGTCAGATTCTCCATCATATCATCAGGTCGGCAATCTTGATGTAGTTAGGTTTCAGGTGTCCCGAATCCATGTGGAGAGTTGCGTCCGGTTCTTAGAGATACTTACGCCAAGGCTGTCGTTGTCCCAAGGCGCAGTATGAATAAGTACCTGGATGTTGTGTGATGCACGATGCTGAGGGAAGAGTTTTGCTTGGTGGTAGAATTGTCATCGAGGGTCCCTCCTGCTAAGTCACAAGTTTAAGCTTGGGTAGTTTAGGTAAGTCGATTGATGTCACCAATTGAAAGAGTGCGCCGGCGAAAACTTGACGCGCAGCGCTTATCGCACGTGCACCCAATCAGAAGCCTTATATTGCCTACGTCACCGGCGCCTTATAAGGTAGCTAAGAGGTATCTAGCACACATCGCACGCTAATGCTGCTACCTAGTAACTTTCAATTACAGCTTCTAGGAGCAATTTGCTCCCAAGACAACACGACAAACCTCAAATACGTCTCTGCTACACCATAGACACCACGTAACTACGGGAACAATAAAACGCTCTCGGATCTTTTGCGTATTAGACTTGATTTTGCGCTCTAACAATACTTCTTGTTCTTGATAGGTACGGTACCGGTCCTCTAAGCTTTCTAGTCACTCATGATAAGAGTCAGCGACGCAGCTTAGGCGGTTGCTCCATTTGACGGTTTACCCCTATCATGAATTCGCGAAGCGATTTCGATTTTCTCATGCTACGTGAATTATGTAGGCGAGGCGAGTTGATAAATGTTGACCACACTTGTCATCTCGGCCCCCATCTTCCCGAGTAAGGGGGAGTCGATATTCGTTTCAGCCACGAGCTCGGCAGACACGTTTGATCGGACGGACTAGTCCGCATACAACGAGGAGACGGCAATCGAATAACCCAAGTCCGTCTGAACAAATAAGCTCTGTCTAGATCTCGCAGTTCGCCTGCCTACCTAGTCATCTCGTGTCTCAGCGGTGCCATCGCATATTTGTCGTTTGCGAGGCAACTCCTTGCAGCCGAGGCTATCAATATACTGCCCTTTAGCTTCGCGCAAAGCCAACCTGCTATCACTCGATGTCTCTGAAATGATTACAAGGCAACTCTCGATTCAGTACGGCATATGAATAGCCTTGTTATATGGATCTATTTACATACGGGGTCGATTTCACCCCCAATAAATAGGCGAGCTCAATGCGATCTGTCTCCTTCTAACCCGCCCTATCCATCTTCTTGGTAGTGTTGCCTGGTCGCATTTGCTTCTAGCGTTTCCAGTCGTAGATCACACAGTCCCTGAAGATGCGAAAGAGCACTAGGTCGAATTAGAAGATCGGATGACAGCACCGTCTAGAATCCCCGGCTGAGTCTGCGGCCGTGCGGGCCTCATACCCCAGTTTCCGGGATTGGAGGCTCTTCAGGGGCCCTCAAACGTCAGTCTTCACCGATCTAGGATTGCTAGTCTAACCTTCATTCCAACGACTACGCATGAATTTCGAACCTAGGCGGGTTTTCGCGACCCGAACAGGCAAGACGGACGGGTCACGGGAAAATCATGTTGTTCATCTCCATCAACTACATATCATATGAAGGCATTTAGCCGTTCGTTTCAGCCCTACTCTTCTGTCCTCCAAACTATTCTTCCGAGAAACATTTCTCTGTCTCGATGATATGATGCCCTGGCGGCAATGAATGGATAATTAAGGCGGCACGAACTATGTACGGATCCGTGTGAACGATGCTAAAGAGCCGGCTCCTATATTACTTTCTGCTAATCGCGCTGGCCACGATAGAGACTTGGGCTGATCATAATGCGGATGTCAGCGCGGATTTGGCATCTACCGATGCAACACGGGAAATCCGGGAGGAGGATTGTTCATTATGGAAGAGGGTCGAACATGTGGTGGTCGAGAGGGCAAGCGAGGTCGAGGGGGTTATATTCGAGAGGGCATTAGACCTGGTGAACAGTCCAAGAGAAAGGGCACATCCGGCCATCGGAACGCCGAAGCCTACACCACCACCACAAAAGCGCCAGGACGATGGTCAGGTTCAAGCCCTCTCGTCGCAGCTCCGGTCCCTTTCAGAGTCTGCCACTCAAGCTATATCTTCCGTCTCATCAAGCGCCTCTTCGGCCATGAGTCAAGTGTCGCAATCCGCACAATCCGTCCGCCAGTCTGCCGACCAAGCAATACAGTCTGCAAACCAGAATGCCGATGACGCAAATCGACAGCTGTCACAGACTCGGTCATCGGCCTCCAGCGCTATATCGGCATCGCTATCTAGCATGAGCAGCCGGATATCATCTAACCTAGCCAGCGTGCAGAGCAGCGCGAGTAGCGAAATTAGTGCAGCACAAGCAGAGGCTAGTCGGAGTGCGGCAAACGCAGTCAACATAGCTGCTAGTCAGATCGAAGATGCCAGGGCGGACGCCAGTGGTATAAGGGTACGTCTTCAGCCCTTCGCCGGAGATGAAGAAGTGGTCGACTAATTATATTATAGGGTGATGCAACTTCTTTTGTGCAACAGGTGCAGTCTAACTCGGTTTCTGGTACTAATGTTGCCATAATAGTCTCAGTAGCAGTGGTTGGGACTGCGTTCCTTAGCACTCTTGGTTCTTGTCTTGTGGTGCGCTATAAGCGGAAGAAAAAGCGCGGGCGTGAAGGGGAGGCTGCTGCTGGGACTGTAACTCCAAGGCTATCCGAGAAGCCTATCGCAATCCGTGGTTCACCGCTAGGTACTCCTCGTTTCACGCCCTTCGGAGGCGGGACGGGATATCCAATGGACAAATTGAAGCTTCCTGCGCTGAGTCCCTTGATTAAAAGGAAGAAGGTTAATGGGGGCGGAGACATTGTCGGCTTCGCAACCAGCGACTTTACGGCTGAATCGAGCAATCGAGATAGCGATGCCAACGTCAATAGCACGCCAGAGCCGAGTTTTCGATTCCAAAAACCTAAGGGTATCCAGAAGGCAACAAGTGTTCGGCTCATTCGAGTTGGGAGTGAGAAAAATAAGGCTAGAGAAGAAGACGAACAAGCTCTAATCGACCATGTTCCCTCACCGCCATCGCCGGTATTCCAAGAGCCACGGATAGTACCGGAACCGCAACCTCCTCAACCTCGGCAACAACCAATATCGCCACCTAGCCCAGCACCTGTCGAGCCAGTTGCGCCACCTGAAATAACACAACCGCCCGCAACACAACAGTCGACCGCAGAGCCACCGCAGCAAAGAATACCCTCAATACATGATTCCACGACGCTCGCGCCGGTCCGCTCCACACTAAACAGCCAGAAGCGGCTCCGGTTCCGGGACAGCAGCGATATCGAGTCGGCCGAACCGACTCCCATAGGTTGGCGGCAGTCTCTGTCCGCGTCCGTGGGCAACACGCTCACCTCGATGCGCAACACCAACACGGCCAGTCTACGCACGACTCCGGATAACAACGCCGCGCAGCAGCAGCCCCGGTGGCCAAAGAACGCAGGCGCCAGCTTCGCCACGTTCCCCAAGGTGCGCAACGGTCCCGCTACCGGGAGCATAATGAGCCGCGCCCGGTCCTCTCGGCCTAGCCCTAGCGACGCGGCGAGCGTGGACGGAGAGGCGGCGTCGGGTGTAGGATCCGCCGGAGCTAATAGTAGTAATAATGGAGCTTCAGCGGCGGCAGCAACAGCTAATTGGCCTCTGATTGGGAGCTGAGAGGAAGAAGAAGAAGAAGAAGGGCAGGCGGTGAAATGCATGCGTCTATCTATCTTTTCTTCCCTTCCTTATACACCGCCGCCGCTATGGGGGACAGAAGGATTGGGATTGAGATTGAGAGGACTAGGGGAAGGGTTATGGTGGATAATGGAGGATAACTAATGGGCACAATTGTGCTTTCTCTTGTATTTACAATGTGGTAAGATACACCACCTCCTTACCTACCTATATATATTCGGCTCGATATATGTATACAAAATAACCTACACTAAACTCAACATAATCACGCCTATGTTTCTTCAAGAATCAGCCTCTCCAGGTTTTCCTGGCCTCTTTTTCTTCTTCTGTTTCCCATGTGGAATTAGAAATCATACAAACCACACAATGGTCTGTTCTGTTCTTCCTTCTTCTTTCTTCATATTTATTCCTTCCCGTTGGGACTTTCCTTTCCCGTCGAGCTCTTTATATATACACCTTATACCTATGTACTACCCGACGAAACTCTCAAGGAGAGAAGTTTAGGCTATCTACCTTAGTGACATAGCAGCAGCCTGAGGTAGGTACCTAATCCTACCTCTTAATATCTATTTTCTTATCTATCTCGGGGGGGGGGGGGGGGGCGGGCGGGGGCGGGCGGGGGCGGCGCGGGGCGGCGCGGGGGGGGGCGGGGGGGGGGGGAGGGGGGGC